>JAQIBA010000345.1:0-21144 GCA_028293925.1 Brueelia nebulosa | reverse complement strand
GAGCGAGAGTCTCTTCTGCAGTTCTGGCTTTCGCACCTTCTCGTGCGCTGACTTCATCCCCCTAGACAACGGGGGCGAAACGAGGGAGACTCATTCTCCTGCCACGTGGATGCCTCCTGCGTTGCAATGGCGCCCTTTCCTTTGTTCATTCGAGAAAAACCGATTTTGGCGTGGTGCAGTCTTCCTTGTCGACCGGTGGGGGAGTTCCCGATATAAGCGTTCCTGGTCCCTGAGTTAAATAACCGGCGGTTGACGGGACTCCTAGAAATAAACGGGCGGTTCGCTAAAAGAAAGTGTATATATACTTATACATCATAATGAGGCGGGCACATTGACCACCAAGGCAGTACTTAAACAGGGCATATAATTATACTAAGAAATAAGAGCAGAAAAGTTTAATAATGGGAGTCAATGTATTATATTTTTGACCTTTCTGCCGTTCACAAAAAGCATAAAACTCAAAACAGGAGCGCTTTTTCTTCTTCATTGTTTTTCTTTCCTTTTTCTTCTCTTCTTTCTTTCTATATCTTTATTTAGGTTTTAATGCCAAGTACTCAACCGCTCTGCATTCATCAAAATATTTCTTTCAACTCATTTGCATACAACAGAGAGTATAAAGGTAACGTCTCATTGATCAGATACAAACAACAAAACCCAAAATAGTTAAATTACTTCACCTAATACATTTCTATAACTAAATATAAAATACAAAAAGATAATTGTTTTTCATTCCCCGCCGGGCCGAGTTTGAACTACACGAACCTGTCAGGCAGCCAACGGGGCGAGAGCTGTTGATGAACAGATCGTGCTTCTGATCCCTGTACTCGCTCCAGACGGAGGACTTCTCCAGGATGTTCAGAACCCGCTCCCCGTAGAGGGGACTCCTCGCCATCGCCTTCAGCGCCTTCACGATCTGCGCCTTCGTCATCGCCGGGTTCTCCACCTCCAGGTGACCGTCCAGCAGCCCCAGCAGGTACGGCACCAGCTCCGAATCCAGCGCCTGCCGCACCAGCTGGTTGCTGTTGGTCGAGAACAGCCGGTTGAGGGCCTCGCAGGCCACCCCCAGGATGTCCTTCCGCGACTGCATCGCCTTCTTCAGGGGCAGTATGCACTCCGTCTGGTTGATGATGGACAGACAGCCCTGGAAGAGAACGCGGATGAGCGCGGACCACGAGGACACTCATTCGCCACTCATACCTCGTTCATCGCCAGTTGGTGCAGGATGAGAACAATGGCGCGGGAAATGGCGGAGGAGCGGAGCTGTGTCATCTGCTGCAGCAGGCGCGGGACGTGGCCCAGGGAGGGTATGTGGCTGCCGAGGGCAGGCTGTGCTTGGAGCAGAGCGACGAGGGCGTTGGTGGACATCTCTAGTAAATCGACCTGAAAGAGTCCGTCGGCGTTGGAAGAGATTCGCTTCTGCCGAGAGGCGTTATACACTCACGTCTGTCTTTTCTCTGCTCATGAGGGACAGGCAGGAGTCCATGAGTTCGGTGAGGAACTCTTTCGGTCTGCGCACGGTCCATCCCGGGTTGGCCAGGAAAAGGCGAAGATAAACGCCCGCGACGACGACTTCGTTCGGGCAAACCGTCTCGAAGGTTTTGTCGTCGGGGGCGGTCCACTCCGCGTGCGGATTCTGCTTCTGAATTAGGTGAAACCTGAAAGGGAGAGAGTTGTGGGTGTGTTGGCGGTGTGGGTGTTCGCACTGTGGAACGCACCTGTGTCGCAGAGAGGATATGAAGTTGGAGATGGTTTCCCTGAGCTGAGAGTTCCAGATGAGTTCGGGGTTCTCGTGGTTGCTGTCGAACATGTAAATGCTGGTTTGCGAGGACTCCTTCATGGCGTCGAGGAATATGGCGGGGAGGAAGCGGGCGAAGAGCAGACGGACCTTTGGGCCGACGAGTTTGTCGGCGGCCATTCGGACCATGAGTTCGGAGGAGAGATCTCGGAGCACGACGTGTGGGGAGTTGCAGAAAACGTCCAAAGCGTATAGAAGGCCTCCTAAAGGTTGAAACAGTTCATTTAGATGAGCTTACAATGGTAAAAGAAAAACAGGAAATAATAAAAATGGAATAAAGAAAAAAGGAGCAAAAGCATTACGTAGAAAAAAGTTGAAAGCGGAGAAGAGAGATAAATAGGAAAAGGCAAAGCGTAGAAAAAGATAGAAAAAGGTAAAACACGAAAAAGTAGAAAAAACTGTACATAATTTTTTAACATAAGTATGACTTTCAAATAAAAACCTGTTTACTTTTTGTCACATTCCCAAACTTTCGGCAGCGAATTAACTTAAGAGCGAACTGCGGCCAAAAAGAAAACCCCATACCTGTGCTTACGATCTGCTTGACCAACGCCGTCGTCCCCGCCAGGTCGAAGAGCGTCTTGAGGACGACCTCCTGCCACTGCACCTCCGAGACGGAGTACAGGAGCGGGAGCAAGCAGCCGAGGACCTGGGCCTCCCCTATGTCCGTGACGCAGTCGTGGCTCTTGGTGGCGCTGTGGACGACCTGGAGGGTGGCCACGGGGATGGACTGGCAGCAGTCGACCCTCAGCAGGGCGAAAATGAGCTTGAAACAGCCGATGCAGTGAGTCTCCACGCCTGAAAGTGGGGAGAAGTCACGTGAGCATTAATGTTCCTCATTACACACTCATTCATAAATAAACCAACATACCGGCGTTATTCTGAATGACATTTTTGAGTGAGGTGAGAGCCATCACCATTTCTTTTTCCAATTCTAAATGTTCGCTCGTATGGGAACTCGAAATGACTTTTCCAAGCTCCTCGTACTTCTTTTGAACAAATTTCAGGACTTCCTTCAGGAAATTCCCCGGATTCTGAAAGAGAAGTCGTTCCATCGGAAACCGAGGGTTGACACATGCCGATGGGGGCAAAGGGCGAACTGTTACCTCCAGAGGAAACGAGCTCTGTTCGTTGTAAATCCTCAGGTACACGTCTCCGACCTTGAGTTCACTGTTATATGATGAGCAGTGGAAGTCGTCCCCGAATGAGGTGTTGTCGGTGTCCAGGTGTCCTTTATTGGCTATTTGATTCTCCAGGTACTCCAGCAATTGAGCTCTGGTGCTGTTGTCCCATATAAGGTACGGATTTTGAGAATTGCTATTTAGAACTTTTAAAATCTGAAAAACCAAAAATGACATACTTTTAAAGAAAAATAAAAAAATATAAGAAAGATAAATTAAATCTTTTCTTCATTAAATTTATGCATTCACTGCATTAAGAATACATTTTCCGGCTTTTCCTTTTTTTATCTCCATAAAAAAAATTTTCCCCGATTTCCCCCTTTTTAGTGGTTCGCAGAGAAGCGAATCATTCACCTCTTCCGGCTTATTATTGGCCATTTGGCGCGCGATGTAGGGCGTGAGGAGGTTCTCCAAAGTCTTCCTGGCCAACTCGTTTTTAGGGGACGCCAAATCTTCGCTGAGATATCCTCCCATCCTGGCGCAAGCATAAACAGCCAATTTGGCCAGTTTGTTGGCCACTGCCTGAAATCAAGCGAATTCACTTTTAAAGAAACTCAAACAAATCAATAAAATTAAGTGTAATTACACAAATATTATTTTATATAACTTAATATTAAATAAAAATGCTGCCCTGAATGAATAATAGTTCGAAACCGTTTCCGGTACAATTTAGAGCTTGTTAAACGTTTACCTGTTGATTGTCGTCCTCGCTTTTTTCAACTCCGCACTCTTCCAGCGTGTAATCGTAATTAAACATAAAGAAAAGAAGATGCCACATGCACCCCGACTGAAGCAACTGCATTTGCAAAATACTGTCAACCGCTAAACAGCCAACGCATTCAGTAGCCGCTAAACACAATTTGGTTAATTGCTACAAAAAAAATCCACGTATTTGAGGTGAGCTCTCGGGAGCGTGCTGCACCAGCCAAGGCCTTCCTCCCTTGCCGTACCTTGAAGTACAGGATCCTGCACAGGTCCTTGATCAGCTGGGGCATTTCCACCATTTTGTCCCTGCACCCCTGGAACCGGGCCGCCGTGCTGTAGCACCGGGTGATGTGCGTGCACACCTGCACGGCCACGTCGCCATGCTTCGACGAGTTGCTCAGCACGGACACGCAGCGCGAATACGCGTCCAGCAGCACGTCGAGTCCCCTTTCTCGCCTCAGCTCTTCTGCGTTCAGCGCGGAACAGCGAACCGTGTGGTAGGCCAATTCGCTCGCGGAGGACAGCAACGGGGAGTTCTTCGAGAAGAGGTGATCGTCCGAGGTCTCCAGCTGTATGGTTTTGATCAGCTGAGGATAGCCCGCGTACTTGTACGGCTCCAACACTGCAACGCCCCATCGCCATTACAAAGACGCTCTAATTCAGTGGCGGCAAACTGAAGTACCCACCTTCAGAATACCTATCGAATAGTATGCTTTGGGTTTTCAAGACTAAGACGATGTTATCGGGATTCGGACCGTTGCCAGACCAGGAACTTCTGCTGCAGAGAAACTCGTAGGCTTCGGTGACCTTCTCGAACTGGTTTCTTCCCTCGGGGTTCTTGTCGGGATGGTACTGTTGAGCCAAACGGTAGTAGGATTTGCGGACTTTGGCCTCGTCGTGCATCTTCCCTCTGTCCAGGCCCAAGGACTCGTAGGCGTCGTCGAGGGACATGACGGGAGGCTTTTTTTCCACCTCTTTCTTCCAGGTGTCCAGGACGTCTCTGAGAAGATTCACGGGATCTTTTATGGGCCAATCCGGAAACCTAAAAACAATTAAAAAGTACAGAACCGTACAACTGACTCTGATGCGACTTAACATTTGTAATTTGTTAATTAAAACAATTTTTATTAATTTATGTAAAAATGAGTTTTGGTCATTTTTTTAGATACTGCAACGCCATATTAGACTTTTTATAAAATTATAATTTATAAAAACTGTATTATTTTATTATAGATCTGTGCTATACATAAATAATACTATGATAATAATAAATATTTAACATACATATGTAAATAACCAAATTTAATTGGTTGTACGAGATTTACCTAGCAGTATCACACAAATGTCTTAGGTAAAATATATTACAGAACAATTCGTTCTCGAGCTGAGGATAACGTATCGCCGGTATGGTGCAGTACTGGTAAGGAGCTCGGGTGTTGCTCCTGAGCCGAGGAGCAAAATCGGCGATGTGCATGGCCAGCTTCTGGATGAGCAACTGCCTCATTTCCCTGCTCCAAATCACTTCCGGTGTGTCGAACTCTCCCAAAAATATTTGAGCAAATTTATCCGGGCCGTGATTCTCCAAGTAATAAATCATTGCTTCGGGTAACAGGGGACCGAGAATACTTCGCTGTAATACTCTGGACGCATTTGCCTGCAACACAAATATTTTTCTGTGATTTTTTGCTTTTAGGAATGTTTATTAAAAATCACCCTAGCCTGGATTGATTTTTATTTTGTAACTGTTTAAAAGAGTGTTAAAGATATTTGTAAATTACGAGTAAAAAAGCCACCGGTCAAACTGAACGGTGACAGTTAAAGTTGAGTTACTATTAAATTTTTGGTAGTAAATTTACTCTAGAATGAATTGTTCACTTCTTTCTTCTTTGGGATTTTATATAAAAGATTTTCTAAGCTATAATAACTTGGCCGTGCAATTAAAAGAATTATATTTCTGCTGCTCACGACGGGAAACACTTACATCTTCGTTTCTGACAGCCTGATGCATGTGGGTGAGTTTGAGGAGCCTGGCGATGGGCAACACGTTTGAGCCGTTGTACATTAAAATGAAATAGAAAATCCCCGTGAGATAGACGGTCGATATCTGGGAGTTATCCTCCATGACTAGATACAACAAAACTGAAACCTTTTCCACGATCACAGGATCGAACGTCAGCAGCAGCTGAACGATGTGCAGCAAACACGTCGAGTCCGATAGTATCTTCTTGACGCGAGGCAGAGGCCGGATTATTGCGCAGTCGGCATCTCTGAAATGAAAAAAACATCCCTGAATCCCCGCCATTTTCCCCGTTCATCCGTCCGCATGAAGCTTTGCCCTCACCTGCTCGGGTAATACTCGCACATTTTGATCAGTATGTTGAGAATGAGAGCGACAAGGTCACTTTCGTTAAACACAGCGCTTCCCTTGGCCAGCAGGCACCACTTGAGCTGCGGGACATTCTGTATCGTTCTCCAGCCGTCCATGCCCATCGCCCAGCACTTCGTCTTGGGGTTTATCTCGTTGGACGCCCACAACTCCTTGAGTTCGTGGAAGCTGATTGGTCCCTTGGTTTCGCTCGCGAGCTGGTAGTGCCATTCTTTCTCGTTGTCCCCGCGCATGTTAGGCCCCGCTTCGATGACGTTGGTTTGTGTAGGTATCACAGCCCTAGGGTGAGTGACCATTGATGAGTGCGAACCCGAGGGGAAGTTCGAGCCAAGTCGAGGGTTACCTTGACGTGTGCAAATGCGCCAGAGTGAGTAAATCTACTAAAATTCTGACTCCGTTCGCATCAATTATGTCTTTTACATTTCTTTTATCGAGGAGTAGCCTTTCTAAAAATACAATCAACCGATCTCTTTCCATTTTATCAAAGCACTATAAAGTAAAGTAATTAAAAGTGATGATTTGTGTTTTGGAGGTGAATCAACTGCTTTCGAAGGAAATTTGAATCGAATACCTTATCCAACATTCCCACTACGTATTTAGTGTCGCTAAATGATCCTATTTCTCTAAAATGGTGGCTGTAAACGATGGCCATTGCTTGCAAGCACATGGATTTCATTTCCGGTTTTGAAGTGAGGAGAAACCGATGATAGAGGATGTTGAAAAATTCGTAACTGAAACGATAACGTTCATTATTTCTTAATTTTTTCAAAAAGGAAAAGAAGAGGGGGGCGAGAAAAAACAGGGAAAGAAATAGAAAAGAGAGTGGAGGAGAGAGAGAGAGAGAGAGAGAGAGAGAACTAGTAGAAAAAAGGGAAGGAGAGGAGTATAAACGGAGATAACAAACCAGAATCCCAGAATCTTGAGTTTATTTAGAATTTGAAGACTTACGAGCGAGTGATAGGACTTTCGTTATTTTCGTTTGTTTCCAATAACAGCCTTAAATAGTATTCGCCAATTTTTATTTCGTTGGCCAAGCAAAGATAATTGACTTCGAATTCTTGATGGTTCCAGGACACCATTTCGCTACCACTTAACTCTCGGTCCGAACAGAACACTCTCATTTCAGTCTCGAGCGCATCTCGCAGTTCATCTCTAGTCTGCGCAGGAAACAAAAACCCATACACAACGGAGCACGGTTTATCATATCGTTTCCTCATTACCTTATGATTCCATATTAGGGAAGGCAAAGCGTGATCCTCTCTGAATTTGTAATAAAACAAAGGCCAATTCGCGGTGGCTTTCACTCTCTCCCTCCGCTTCCGAAGAACCACCGGCCTCTCCTTCCTCTCTTTGTCCTTGGCTCTCTTTTCGATGCCCAGCGTGGCCCCCCAGTGCTGCAGGATCCCGTCCAAATGCTTCTCGATCACCTTCAGTTGCTTCTCTATGAGGATTCGCTGCGAGCCCTTCTTGGTCTTCTCGAAATGTTCTTGAGCCAATTTCAAATTGTCCCTGCTCTGAAGAGTTTCCTCCTTCAGCACGCTCTCTGGCACTTTTTCCTGCGACTTGAGATAGTCCAGCAGTCCAACTGGCTGAAACACAAATGAACCACAATGACCGGCGCGATTCCGGGTGCTCCGGCAGATCCCAATCTCAATACGTGCCAGGATGCGCTTTAACAATGCCATCGAATTGGAATGTTCGGTCACCCAGAGTCCCACTAAATGCCTGGACAGCTCGCGATGCGCTAAGAGTCTGCTGTCGGATGCGTGGGTGAACAAGGCGTTAATCAAGTGTTTTAGAAGGGCTCCTTCTGACAGGGCGAGGTTTTGCATTTTGACGGCGATAGAAGATTCCCCCTCTTCGATCAGAGCTCTCATGACTAAACCAGCTCCTTTGACTACGGCCAGTGACGGGTGCTGTGGGAATTAAATACAATGATAAATAAGCCCATAAAAATATGTAAAAAGTTTAAGGGGACATAAAATTATGCATCCTAAAAAAAAGTCTCATTTTATTTTATTTAAGTCATATTTATTTTAATATATTTGAATTTATTGTTTAATTTTATTAGTTATTCTATATTAATAAACATAAATCATAATTTTTTATAATTATTTATAATAATTTAGTTTAGATAATAATAAACTAACGTTTTTAATAAACTCAAAAATTTCTTGTTGATAAACGTTATTGTCGCATGACAAATAAATAAGTAATTAAACTAATAAATAATAAATATAGTAATTGTAATAACTACATTAATTTATCTATATTTATTTATTATAATAACTGTACTACTTTTATCTCATTAATGAATGACCAGCAAGAAATTGAAATATCTAAAAAATACATTATATTATCTTCAGTATTTTAATATTGTAAAAATGTAATTATATAAACTTTGCACTTTGTAGTTTATATTAAATAAAACTATAAGATTTTAAAGTTTTGTAATTTATGTTAAACCTGTGCGTTTATTGAATGAATTCGATAAGCATAAAAGCAATATTTTTTGGGTATAAATTTCAGAAAAGTCAACAATCCAATGTACCTGAAAAAGGCGGAATAATGGTCGTCCTCTCTCGGCGACCATTTTCAATAAATTATCGAAATCCTTTCCGTCCGTGGTTTCGCTGTAGGGCACGCACAGTGAAAACGTCAAAAAATCCAACAGCGAAGAAACCACCAACGCTGCGGTCCCGGAATTCTACAAAAATCAAATGGAAAAATTTTGGGCCGTTTCGAAAAATACTTAATAACTCAAATCCACCTGGTCAACTCACTATATGATTGATCCACATGTCGAGCAGTTTGCCCAGAAATATTTTATTGGAGAGTACCGAGGACTTGTTCAACTGCTCCTGCCTTATATCGTAATCGTAATGCATCGGATGCATCAAACAGCAAATCATGTCGATGGCGGCGTGAGTTACGGCCTCGTCGTTTCGCCGCAGAGCGTTTATCACTTTCTTGCCCACGTTTTCCTTCAACCTAAATAAATAATTACGGTGATTTGATTGAATTGTTCGCAAAAACACACTCCATTTCCTTTGAATTACCCTGATATCATAGTAAATGCAGAAAATCCAGTTTTCGACGCGAAGAGACGTCTTAAGGCATGAAACTGAGCTTCTAATTCTTTGTTGGTGTCGTTCGACTGATCTCCATCATCGGCAGTTAGAGCTTGCAGGGCATTTGTTATTAATTTTTCTTTACTCTCGGAAAAAATCCCCTAAAAATTTTCCAAAATATTAATTTTTATCCGAAAGCATTCGATATTAAAAACAGTTATGTTTATTTTAATTTCTAAATGTGACAATTTCTCAGCCACAGAATTCACTGTGAGATGTTCAAACTCTATTATCATTCCATCGGAAATCAAGATGGCGTCTTTGTTTACGTTTACCAATGTAAATATTTCTGGAAGAAAGCGAGAAGAAATCGCATGGAAAACAGAACCACGCACACAGAAAGATGATAGAAAAGTTATCACGAGTTAAATTAAACGATGTAAAAACTAATTTCTAAGGATATAAAGAGATAAAATATTTTGTTACATACATCCTGCGTCACGGAATGAATCAATCCGCTGTAGGGCACATTTGCATTGAAGCGCTCTATTATCTCGGACAGAGTTCTGCTTCCCGGCCGCTGTTGGAAGTATCTCAAGTGCAGAGATTCCACTTCCTGCTCCAGAGGCTGCATGAGTGGGCCCCAGCGCTTGCCCCTGCTCGTCGACTGCATTTTCACGTGGACGTCATAATTTCCGGATCCGCGAACGGCGTCCATGAGCGTGGCGAGCAGTGAATCCCTTGAAAAGAAGTTTGCATCGAATCAAACCGTGACCGATGTTTCGCATTGGATTCGAGCACTGGTCGCACCTGTCGGACGTCGTGTAACTCCTAACGTTACCGTTCACGTATTCTATGGAGAAAAGTTGAGGATTTTCTTTGCTTCGGACAAATGCAAAAATATCACTGAGAGGTTTCAAAGTGCACACACTATAAGTCTGAGGATCCCTTTCCAAAATGCAGGTTTCACTAAGGCACAATATCCTTTTTTGAGCATCTATATGTCTGTGAGTTAGTTTCTGTACTATAAACTCACTTACAGATGTTATGTGTTCATCTCCACTAAAACAATTAATCATAAAATTTACTTTTTTAGTAATCACTGCAGTATAACTTATCTAAATAAACAACATGTGGTAGATTCTTTTTTAAAACTGCCCAAAAATTCACATAAGACATCAGAATTTGTCTGATATTTTTAAATTCAAATAATAAGAACATCAAACTCAGACAAAATTATATCTCACCTGTAATTTCCAAATCTCTGATTATAAAACTCTTGTATTGTAACTGGTTCTTTAATGACTCTAATTGTTATTCCAATATTATAAGCTGATTCTAGAATTTTTGTTTTAAGCTCAAGCAAATTATCACAGCAAAATAAGTGCTGAAAAACATTAACATTTTAACATATTTCTAATTGCACAAATTAAAAAATGATAAAAATAAAATGTAAAAATATAAAAATGACATATTATTAAGCTTATCAGCCTTAAATTAACTCTGACAAAAATTTGACAAAAAAATGGCTTTTAAACTTCAATATATGGTTCACAAGTTAAGTAAATATAAAAGTTAAGAGAATTTTCAAAATTCATGTGAATAATATAAAATCTTACCATCCTGCTAAACTCTGCACAAATAATGACAAATCCACCTGGGTAGTCTTTTACTTCTGAAAATCCCTTTATATCTAAATAAGAATAAGATGCTAGAACTACATTTGTGGCAAGATCCAGTTGATTTAAAGAGGAAGGTGTCACCTCCAACTTAACTGGAAGTTTAGTGTCAGACCAATGAAGTTTGTATGACTGACATTTCTGAAGCATAAAATCAAAAATTAAAAGACATATGTGCAAAAGGCAGTGTGACTTTTTAATGAAATCTTATAAAACTTTCAATGTTAATGAGAACTGAGCAATGAAATAAAATGAACTTTACCAAAACATCTTTGGGTTTTTCAGCAAACATGTATTTACAAGACAAAACACAAGTCAGTAATGCTGATCGACATTCAGTGGAAAATCTCATCGAGTCACTTTTCTTATCCTTTCTAAAAGAAAGTATAAATTCAGTTTTGTTTGCGTTAGCCGCTGGCTG
Organism: Brueelia nebulosa; assembly: GCA_028293925.1. NCBI lineage: Eukaryota > Metazoa > Arthropoda > Insecta > Psocodea > Philopteridae > Brueelia > Brueelia nebulosa. The sequence goes on along the minus strand of JAQIBA010000345.1, from coordinate 9,906 downwards.
AATATCTAAGACTTCCGAATAGAGCCATTTGTTGGTTACTTCCAACGACGATGGATTGTAAGTCGTTATGCCAGTCGAGCCCACAGAGAAGACTCTTTTATATTTTCCTTTCCAAGGCGAGTGCTTCGTGACATAAAAACACGCTACATCTTCATTTTCGTTTAAAGGTGTCATATTTAACAGTAATAATAATAATCAGTAACTGAAATTTGAAACGTTTCCTTAGAACACAGATAAAATATTTACTGCTCTACAAATCATACGCATTTAGTTAAAAAAGCTTACCTTTTAAAATAATATGTATATCATGGCTAAACAGTTAGATAATAAAAGCTTATGAATATAAAAATATTAATAATTTTTTTTAAAGCATAATTAACTAATAAATAATAGACACTAAGAGAAGTAGTGTTTACGGTAATTTGTTTTCTCTTTGTACATCTTCAAGTGTAAGACATTTTCGACAACATGCGACAAATTTTCCTCGCACATTTTTGTCGCATTTTTTAAAGATCTTTTATTTAGTCGTCTGATCTGACTTTTGAATTCGTTTGGGAAATAATAATTTGTTAAAGGTAAAGTTTGTTTCGCAAACACCAAAATACTAATTTCTTTTACAAATGTAAATTTTATTCATTTTTCAACGTCCCAATCGAATCTTTTCTTTGCTTAAAGGATTCTTTAAGTTAATTTAAAGAACTAATTGTGAACTACGATTGAAACAACAGTGGCAATTTTATTATTTTTTCCTTCCTGCTTATTCCAGCATGGCAATTGGGCATATTTTCATGAAATAATGTGAGGATTGCATTAGTAAATTCAGGGATATTCTTAGTATAAACCAAGGCATCTTCCATTTAATGTCAGTTGTACTTATTTTGAAAAGGGTCCATGTTTCACTAATTGTGAAGCCTTTTATGTTTAAACTCATTAATTTTTTTTAATTGGGTGAAGCCCAAACTGAAGACTATTATGTTGCAAATAGTGTTTCCTGGACAGAAGTATTAAATCAGTTAAAAGCACTCATTTCCTTTAGATCAGATTGACTGAAACAGCATTAATTTTTTTTCAGTTTCAACATGTTTTTGGGGCCATTTTTTCCAACCCCTTTCACAGATCTTTTTGCCATAATAACACCAAACTATAGAGTTGGTATTAAAAGAGACCTCTGCTCAAAAATAGAAATGAGGTTTGCCAACTGCCTGGAAGCATATGGGAGTAAAAAAGCTGAGGAAAAATGCATGGATTTATTTTATGACATGTTTGAATGTCACCATGGAAAAATCCAGGTGAGCTTTTTCAATTGAATATTCCATAATCTATTTACTTATTGTTTTCTTATACTCTTGCTGTTTGTTTATTTATTTATGCCTTTACTGTTTAATTATGTACTTGTGATTTTATATATATCATTTAATATTTAGGTTTATACATGATGAAAAAATTCCTTCACTTTCATGTTTGTTAAATTATGAACAAGAAAAGAAAATTTAAGATGTTGCTCACTGCTAAAATTCTGGACAACTTTTACTTAACTTATTTTGCTTTTTCTGAAGAAGAGTTTTTGTTCCTACTCAGTGTGAATTTCCATCTAGACTTACACTAATGTTGACACTTTGTGTTTTCAGTCTAAGCGTGCACAAGAAATTCAGGCTGAAAGACAGAGGCAATACAAAGCTGGCAAAATAAAAGAACTGCACAGTGAACAACCACCTTTGGAGTCATATTTCCACATTGACTCATAAATAAAATTCAGAAAAAATAGCAGTTATTGCTTTTGCTTCTGTAATTATTATTTTTGAACAATTGTAGTTTTCTTAAATAAAATTATAGTTGTAATTGTTTTATTTTAAAGAACCCTTGTGATAATTTATTGGAATTAGATATATTTGTTTAGGGCTTTAGAGATTTTTTGTGATATCACCTTTTTCTTACCTTTTTTGGAAATATTTCTTTCCATTTCAAATTTTACTGTAAGTGGTGTTCAATTTCTATTCTAAGTCACTAATCTGAGTCACTTCTGTTAAAAAATTAAAATGACTAATGCATTGCCTCTTCAAATTCGACATTTTATTTATTTGTTTAGTTTTCAAGTAGAATGCTCAGTTTTGCCATTGATATAATTTACAATTTTTGCCTTTAAAAGGTCGCATCTCAACCCATTTCTAAGTCCTCAATCAGTTGTCATTAAAATTGGTTAAAAGCCTCGAGAGTTATCCCTATTTATTTCATGAAAAATGGCTTTTGACTTTTTATTTTAAAGAAATACACACAAAACCGCTGAAAACAAAAACATTTCACAATAACAGCGAGGGTTGGACTTGAACAATAGAATCCAATTAGCCAAACCGGAAGTTGCTTTTTCATTTCCGTTGTTATCCGGTAGTTCCTTAAGAAACAATTTAAAGTAACATATTTTACGGAGCTAAAAAAACATCAAAGCCAATAAAAAAAGGTTAAAATTCGTATACACGATGAAAAAAAGTATGCCGTGATGACCCATGATCAAATTTATTTAAATGCTGAAGAAAGTTTTTCAATGACTCATTCGGTAGTTTTAAATCATCTGTGGAAAGGAATCGAAAAAAAAACATTTTCCTCGAAAAACATTTCTATATTAAATTTAAAGACAGAAAAGGATCACATTGTCCTCAAATAAATTTCGTTTAACGTTGGAATTATGCAAAATTTTAGTAAAAAAAAAATTATTTTTGTTTCTAATAACGCATGAGAAGTAATTAACTCTTTTACGATAAAGAAAAATCAGTTGATGTCTACTTCAAATAACTATGCGGAATCTACAACCGTCGAGAGAGAATTCTGTGTGTACAAAAGCACTAAAAAAGCTGGAATGTAAATTAAGAGATCTAACATTAATTAAGGATTTTATATTTTTGACGCAAAAAAACCCCAATTTTTGCCAGCTTGTAAAAAGACTGTGATAACGAAGACAAAAAACAAAAAGATATTTAAGAAACGGCCATTGTCACTTTTGAGTTTTAATACTTTCTTATGCGTTCATCTTTCCCTGTCTTAACCCGTTGAGCCCGCCTCCTATTTCGGTATTCTTTCTCGCATTCACCCAAGACGTTACGTTTTCACTCATGCAAAGCCCAGCCACACCCTTGTTTACATTACTTTGGAAAAACTTCATTATGGCATTTATTTTTTTTATTTAGAACATTCATTATTATCTACAGCAGATTAGCTTTTATCCATTCTCGAGCGCGACATTTTAATTGTATTTTTAAACGTTCAATTATAATCAGTCAAAGCGCCTGCTCTTTTAATATGTCAAAAAACTGTATCACGTTTTTTGTGCAGTCTTCTTAATTCTTTCTATTACTAAAAAGGTCAAAAAAGGTAGAAATGAGAGGACTGGAAAAGAACAAAAAAAGAAAAGTGGATAAAAGGTAAAAAGTACAAAATAAAAATAGGTTAAAAAGGTAAAACAGGACAATGTATATTTCTCTACTCCTCTAAGTTTTTTAACATTATTATTATTAGAACTGAGATTTCAAAAAGCGGTTTTATAATGTTTCTAATTATTTCATTATTTCCTAACCGTCGTCGGGAAGCTCAATTTAAGTTTGTTGCACAAAGCACAATGATCATAATAAATTACTTTTCGGTAGTGATACTGAAACTACAACTTGCGGAAATTAAAAAAGCAAGGGAAATACACAAATAAAAAAAAGCACTATTTAATGAGAAACTCAAAGACAAATCAAAAATCTACACACTAGTGTAGAGCACCGTGAACACCGTGCGAAGTGTTATTTCTCTGAAGTGTTATTATTGAAGTTACTTGGGCGAGAACGCTCTGAACTTTGTTCAAGAAAACGATCTGGCCTGGGATGACGAAAAGACGGCTAAAGGCGCTAATCAAGCGCGAAACAGAAAGCTTAGCGTACGACCACCTGTGGGATGAAATAGCCAAGAGAAAGACGTTTTTCATGAGGATGCAGCAATGGAAAAGGGGTGCTGCGTACCTGAACATTCCTAATGGAGAACTGAGGAAGAGTATGGCGAAGTTCCTTTGGGGTTGTATCTGTACAAATGTGAAAGCAACGATGCCTACATCTGTAATCTGTGCAGAGCAACTCTAGGCGAGAAGCACCTCATTTTAGACTCTAGAAAATATTAGAAAGGAGCTGTTGCCGGAATATGTCGGCAATGCACAACTTTAGTAAAATTTCCCAGCCAAAAAACCTCTTAATAGGACTGGCGAAGCTTCTGAAGAAAGCACTCCAACTTATGGTAGAATAAGTTAAAAGAAAACCTTGCATTTTATCTTTTTTCATTTTTTTCGACCTGTTGCGGTATCTGAACAAATGTGTGGTTTGATTAACAACAAAACTGTTGTATATCAAATATAATTTAATAATAATAATATTTGGAGCAATTCCTCCAACTTTAAAGAAATGATGTTAACTCAAATGCTAATGTGACAGTATGCGTAAATTTATATTTTTAATAAAAATTAAGTTATTTAGAATTTTTTTCAAATATCATTTTAACATAATCCCCCTTTTGAATTAGTTATGAGTCTCCTAAAATATGGCATTTTCATGGAACATTACTACCGCGTAACAGGAGAGTTACCTGTATAAGAACTGTATATATGAATGAATTAAATAAAATTTAGAACTATTTCCGAGTTAAAAGAGAAACACAAAATGTGATGCAACGGTCGTTTTGACTCCTCCCGGCCGGTGCGTTATAATAAAAAAAATGTCAGTGTTAACTTTCATAGAGTATAATAAAAGTATTCATTAAAATAATATTAAAATACAAACACTTAAGTTTTTAAAAGTAGAAAAACCCCATAGGATGAAATATTTGGCGGCACGGCGAGGAATGATTTTTTCAATTAATTTAGACAAAAATACTACAGTGTGCACCACCTCAACCCTCTTCACCCCTAAGGGCGTTTAACTGTTCAATGGTTTTCAGTGGCTTTTATTAACAACCAAATGGAGAATTCCCATCATTTGACTGTATCGGCGATTCTATTGAAATTCTCAACATAAAAGCTCCGAGTTAATATGATTTTTTAAAGTAATGTATATTCTCATGTACAGAAAATGCAAACAGGTGGTGTCTAATTTAGAAAAAAATAAAAAATGACGAGGCCTCACTCCAACTGTTGATAAAATGCCGGCCTTTATTCATTCATCTAAGCTTATAAATTAAGTGCGCTCTGATTTAAGGAATATTCAGTTTCTCGATGTAGCCCATCAGACCCTGCAGCCTTCTTCTGACCCTTTTCTGGTCGTCGATTGTGCACCCAAGCAGAGCCCTCTCGAAATTCTTATCCTCGACGCCGTTTTCGCAATAGGACGAACAGGAATTCATGAACGAAATGCATTTCTGTCTCGTTGCGACCGGATCGTTTTTCATTTCCTTGATCATGTTGTCGATGAACTTGTTTATCTGATGCAGGGAGTCCTCCTGAGTGCTGTCGCGAACGGTTCTTACAAATATTTCTATGGTTGAGCACCTATCTAATATTCTGTCTGCGTATTTCTCTATGTCGTCTTTTTCAACTGGAGAAAAAATTTAACCAAATTACTCACTGGATTAAAGTGAATTTACAAATGACCAACCAATTGGAGCAGGGGTGAGCAATATGTGGCCCACAAAGCACTTATAAAATTACTTAATTGTTATAAAAATAATTGACAAAGAGGCAGTCCTCAGTTTTAAAATTAGTGTTCCAAAGCCCAAAAGTCCTGCCAAACTTACAATGGATACAAAACCATTCATTGGGAATTAAAAATCAGTGAGCAGGTGATACAGTAACATTATCTACCAACAGAAATGCACTGAAGAGGATACAAAAGTTATATCCTATTCTTTAATCCTTTCCACTCTACTGTCGAGTAACACTTGACATAGTGTAATACTTCTTTCTATGTAACAATGACTCAAAAGGGATTATATAGTTAGAATTATGAATTATAAAACTCATAAAATAAAGTTTATCATATAAGAAAAAATCAATTTAATTTACAAAATATAAAAAACCCCTTAAAAGTTAAACACAATTTAGAATGAAAAGAAAAAAAGACTTGAAGTGGAAAGGAAAAACTACCAAAGAGATGAAATGTTACACAGGACAATAATAGATATGGTAATGATGTTATCCACATTGAAAGTAAAAGCAACACAACACCTTAAATACTGAAGTAAAGGTTTACAGCAAATTTATATGGAAAAATGAAATAAGAACTTTCCACCAGTAAGATTGAATTTTCAGAATGAAAAATTTCTTAGGTAAGAAAGGAAAAAGTAATATTCCCAGCAAATGAATTCAATTAGAAATTTCAATCAACTGATTCTTAATTAATGGTAAAATTTCAAATTAATTCCAGTCATGATATTGTCATTAAAATTGACAACTGAATACATTCCACTTGACTGGCAACATCACAGGTAAATTCTTGCCAAAAATCAATCAAAAAATAGAAACTCACAACAAGGTCAGTTTATTTACTGCACAAACTATTTGTTATAAACTGTCATTAACTTTTGCAAATTTTATTGGGGAAAAGGGCTTAGCAGAATCATATTTTCACAGATGAACCCAATGAAACAACACAAAGCCTGATAAATTAAGATATCTGACAAAAGCAAAAAGTAATAAAATAAGTTGTGACTGATTGCTTATAAACTAGGCAGAGGAAAAATAAAAATTGGGGAATTTGCAAAAGTCACAAAATGTTTCAATCATAATCATTTTCTAAACTTGAGAAAATGCAAAAGACTATTTCCCAAAGCAATATAACAAATTTTTATGGCAGCATAATGATTTTACAAAAATTCAATAGGCTGTATACCACTTTGAAGGTCACACCACGTTTGGGAATTACATTTCAAGTTCACTTCTCACATCGCGGTACAGCCTTTGACAATTGCACTAAACCATATTCAAGGTATAATAAACATTTTCACTTACCGGGAGTGAGGTTTTCCATCACGTGGGAATGCTTTAAAGTATCTAAAGTAGTAAAAATGGTGTCTTTTTCCTCCTCCAGTTGAGCGGCTTCCCGTCTCATTCTTTCCACATGCCTTTCGACTTCGTCCAGAATGTCGATCACGTTCTCTTTCATGAGTTTATCACTCAACAAACTGCCGCAAATGTCGGGAAGCTCCGAATGCAGAGGTTCACTTACGTGAAACTGGTCCGAATCCTCGTTCATTTTTCTGGCGAATACAATAAGCGAACGCTGACTTCTCTGTAAATCGTTGAACCTTTCTTTAACGACTGTCGACTCCGCTTATTGAATAATTGTTTAATTTTGTCGAAACAACTGAATTTACTGAGAGCTTCGTACAAATCCCTATTTCTTCAGGTTGCGAGAATTCAAGCGGAAAACAATCATCCAAAATAATTTACTGACTTCTCAACAAAATTAATAGATTATTTGGATTTATCCCCGACAAATTTCGTCGCCTTAACCGCGGCGAGCGTAATTCCCTGTCGAGCGTTTTATTGTTAACTTACTGACCACACACCGAGGGAAATTTGTCGCAAAAGCGTTATGTTATTCAATCGTTCTGCCGGCTTGTTCAAATTTGTGATATCGTTAATGTTTCTTTCGCCTTTGATATTCTTTGAAATGCAATAAATAAAAATTATTCATTTGGAAAAAACCTCTTAATTAAAACAAAGGCAAATGCATGTTTTCAAAATAATCAATCGAATTTTCTTCAACGAAAAATATTCCATTTAAAATAAACAAAAATAAAAAAGATGTCAGGTCTTTTTAACGTGTTAAAAGTAAAATGATGATTATTTTTATGCCTCTGAACTGAAGAATTACATGTACTTCCTCACTTTAATTGCTTCCTTACCCAAAAAATCTGACATTATATGGTATAAGCGTCGATAAGTTTCGGAGCGGTTTTTTACAACACTTTATTCAAATCAGAAAAGATCTGTGAGAAATTCCTGTTATTAGGCGAGTTTTGGACTTTTTGGATATTTTATAGTATATCAAGTACGTTTATAATACATTAATTTATAGCCAAATAGCTCACATTAATAAACTAGAAAACTAATTTCATATAATCAATTAATTTTCTAAAGTCACCTTACTTTGCGAGAGGAAAAAGAGACAAAAAGCCAAAGAGTTAGGTCACTTAAATAGAACAAAAAAAATTTGCGAATAATTTCGAGAAGTTTCGAAGAGTTTCAAAAAGTTAGTTTTTCAAATAAAAATGAACAACGGCGTCCTCTGAGCTCAGGAGAGGTTTTTTCCGTTTCTCTACTTCCTAAAGAATAGATCTATGTGCATTTTGTTTTAATTAATCACATTTCGATTTTTGGTACATTTGGGAGTACAGAAAAAAGTTTGAAAAAGTTTGAAAAAGTTAGTTTTACTAATAACTTGAAACAACGGCGTCAGCTGAGGCTCCGGACGGGTTTTTTCCGTTTCTCTACTTCCTAAAGAATAGATGTATGTGCATTTTGTTTTATTCTGATAGATTTCGATTTTTGGTACATTTGGGAGTACAGAAAAAAGTTTGAAAAAGTTTGAAAAAGTTAGTTTTACGAATAACTTGAAACAACGGCGTTTTCTGAGCTCAGGAGGGGTTTTTTCCGTTTCTCTACTTCCTAAAGAATAGATGTATGTGCATTTTGTTTTAATTAATCACATTTCGATTTTTGGTACATTTGGGAGTACAGAAAAAAGTTTGAAAAAGTTTGAAAAAGTTAGTTTTACCAATAACTTGAAACAACGGCGTCAGCTGAGGTCCGGACGGGTTTTTTCCGTTTCTCTACTTCCTAAAGAATAGATGTATGTGCATTTTGTTTTAATTAATACATTTCGATTTTTGGTACATTTGGGAGTACAGAAAAAAGTTTGAAAAAGTTTGAAAAAGTTAGTTTTACCAATAACTTGAAACAACGGCGTCCTCTGAGCTCAGGAGGGGTTTTTTCCGTTTCTCTACTTCCTAAAGAATAGATCTATGTGTATTTTGTTTTATTCTGATAGATTTCGATTTTTTATGTTCATAGTTGTACAGTATCGAGTTTAGGAACGTTTTGATAGTGTGTGTTTTTTCTTGTATTTCTCACAATGTATAATTTAATGGCAATCTATTCATTTTAATCTCTTTTTTTTTTAGTTAGAAAATCTGTAAGAGCGAAATTTAATATTTCTCAGTTAAATTTTTTCTTTATGTGCAGGACATTGAATATTAAAATAAATTACAGTGTTTAGGTAAATCAGAATCGCAAATTTTTTTTTATAATTAATAAATATATTGGGTGAGTGCGGTCAACCATTGGGATTTCTGTATTCGACAATGTAAAGGCCGGAAATGAAAATGTAAACAAGTTGACTTCGGTGTGGCGACGTCATCCTTGAGAGGAGGAGGAGGAGGAGCGTAAGGCTGAGATGAGAATACAGCGTTGCCATTTTATATTAACCGTTGCCGTTGTTTTTATAAAACAATTGAGAATTTGTGTGGTTTTCCAATGAAGAATGAAATTTTTGTTTGTTTGAATGTGAGAAAATGTGAAATTTATGTTGAGTGAAGTGTTTTTAGCTTATTATAATTAAAGGTAATCGGGTTGAAAATGTAATGTTGATTATTATTTCCTATGAAGCGCAGCTGGCCGAGTTTTTAGTGCAACGGTCATTTCTAGATAATCCTGATATAACCTGGATAAAGTTGGAGGACAAATTTTGGATTTTGTATTTGCTAGGGATGCGCCGAATATTCGGTAGGTATTTGATATTCAGTTTGTGTATTCGGTTCGAGTATGTCTATTTTTTGCCTGAACTAAAAGAAAACCTTCATATGAAAGTAATGGAAAATAATTAAAGAGTTAATTAAACCCTTGTAAAATATATTCCGCCGATCCGATTGAGCTCAAACTTGGTTTTCCTA
>JAQIBA010000344.1:0-21250 GCA_028293925.1 Brueelia nebulosa | reverse complement strand
AACCAAACTTGCCGGGAGGCGAGCTGCAAACATCTTCAGCAGTGTTAGATGAAGTTCAGTTTGTGCTGTTATATAGTTAAGAGGGGAAGTCACATATGCACATGTGTGACGTCCCTCCTAAGGATGAAAGGAATTAGTCATGGACAACTGAAGGAAAAATTTTGCTCACCTATAGTCTAGGTATTTGCTGCAGGCCAATCAAGTGTGGCATCTTTAGAAGAATGCTAAAAGAAAAAAAAAATCCCTATTTTAGAGAATAATTGACTAGTAAATGAAATTCTTTTTCTTATACATACTGCCTGTTATTTATTATTTATATATATATATTATAATAAAATAATAGCACCAAGTTATAAAGTTTCTTAATTTTTTTTTTGAAGTGTAATTTGGCAAGTGCTTATCGCATAATTATTAAATGCAAAAGATTTTTTCTTACTTTTGATGTAATGTTTCGTAAATTCTCCTTTTCTTTTCATCAACTGCTACATTATGGCTGCCTTACTTTTCCCATCTGAATAAACAAGTTTTAATAAAACTTGTTGTTTCATAAATGTTGGTAATCATAAATACAATTAAACACGGCAGAATTTTATAATATTAGCAAATAAATGAGTTGAACCTAAGCCAATATAATCTCAACGACACGTGTAAAGTGCAGAAGTAAACAAGCCAGCGCTCGCGAAATTTCAGTAGAAAACAGAATTTTAATGCTGACAAGAATTTTGATTTCCTTCTCACATTTGTTCACTTTTGGACCTCAGTGTGCGGTAAATACGAGGCTAATTAAAAAAAGGTAAAAAAAGGCTTTTGTTACGAGGCTAATTATTTGCCCGGTCACATAAAATTTATTATTTTATTGAAAATTAATCGAGCACCAGTGCTGCCAATAAATGCCATTATTAGCATTTATTACAAATGAAAATATTTATAACTTTGGGTTATTCAAAAACTGAACATTTTCAATGTTTTACTTCAAGAATATATACAACTGAAGCCTAACATAACCACGTTTTACCTATATGAAGGTAGCTGTATGAAGTAGGTCGTTAAAATTTGGGTAGTTTTTGACTGGAATTCGAATGTCTTTATTTAAAATTTTCAGCTTTGTCCTATCTTCTCGCGCGAGCATATGAAATCAAAAAATTCTGGCTTATTTATAACATGAAACTAAAAATGTGCAAACATCACTCTCCTCAAAATTTCCATCATTCTTTCAAAGGGGGCTGGAATTTCTTCAGTTTCTTCATTGTGGCGACTTCCATAACCTAAGGTGAACATACAGTGCTTCCTCAGAAGTGCTAAATTACATGCCTGGGATGACATCACACAAGCATAACATAAGGACAACACGAAATTTGACCACCATTCATAACTCTCCTGGAAATTCTCTTTTTGCATGTGAGAAAATGGGAAAAATAAGCACCATAATTGTGTCAGTTATTGTAGAAGATATGTGCAGCACAAACAAACAACATTAATTAAAAACAATTAATGTTCACCCTTCATTGAGTTGGTGATTTTATTGCCCCTCTTTTGGTTTTTCACTTAAACTTAACATTATATAGTGATGGCTCTGTAGTAAATGCCTGAAACTAATGAGATAGATATATCATTAGTGTCAGTTGAAAAAAGAAAATCCCTCTGTTATCATTTTAGTGGAATACAAATTGAGAAAGATGTGCAGTTATACCTCCTCAAGAACCTGTTTACCTGGTCTCTGGATGGGAATTTCAGCAGGAAAAAATTCAGTTCAACCAGAATTTTCATTAAAAAAGAAGGAAACACAAGAAAAGTATGCATAGGAAAATCATTTTATTAATTATACCTCAAGTACCTGTGAGGAAATCATTTTCCTGAAGCAAACAATGACAGAGGACCTTTACTGTGAAAATTCCATTGCTTTTTTTTCTTTTGTGAAATATCTATGAACCAACAAATGACTGACTGAGTTTCCCCCAAATTGAAGAGGAATATTCCCCATTTTTTCTTTAATTTATTTTATTTTCATCTGAGCACTAATATAAAAAATAATTGCAGAAATTTGAACTGTCAGCCAAAACGAAAGTGTGACCAAAATTTGAAAGAAATCGGTCCGAAGGAAAGGGGTCAAATTTTGCTTACACTTTCGTTTTGGCTGACAGTTCAAATTTCTGCAATTATTTTTTATATTAGTGCTCAGATGAAAATAAAATAAATTAAAGAAAATTCAAAAAGCCTAAAAAATTGGTCAACTTAGGATTCTTGAAGAGATAACGTTATCTCAAGCCCATGAATGAGCGCATTGTTAATATATTCTGCTATCACTTTATAACTCAGCTGAAACCATTTAATAATAATAACATTCTGGAAATTGCTTCCCTCTGCAGTTTTTGTATAGAGATTGGACTCCACACACAGTGCTTTTTATTATTAAACGGTTTTATTCAACTTGGTTTTCGTGTCTGTCTGTCTGTGCAAAGACCGAGAATCAAAACTTTGAAGCGAAATTTGAGCCGTTTCCCTCGAACCGATTTCTTTCAAATTTGGCCCACACTTTCGTTTTTGCTGACAATTCAAATTTCTGAAAAAATTTTATAGATTGGTGTTCAGGTAAAAATAAAAAAAATATTGAAAATTCAAAAAGCCTAAAAAATTGGTCAACTTAGAATTCTTGAAGAGATAACGTTATCTCAGGCCGATGAATGAGCGCATTGTTAATATATTCTGCTATCACTTTATAACTCAGCTGAAACCGTTTAATAATAATAACAACATTCTGAGGATTGCTTCCCTCTGCAGTTTTTGTCCGGAGATTGGACTCCACGCACAGAGTGCTTTTTAGGCGTATGTTTTTTCTTTTTAATATAAAACTAAAAAGTAAAAAATAAAAAAAAATTAAAAAATATTTTTAAAGTAAAACGGTTATATTTCAAATGCACTAAAAATGAAAAAAATAATTTCTGATGCAAGAGTATAAATAAATATATGGGTGACAAAGAAAAAGACCAAAAAACTGTTGTCCATAAAACCGTGGGGCTTTAGACAGTATAAAAATTGTACAGTATAAAACTTGTAATAACACCCTACGGTTTTATGGACAACAGTTTTTTGGTCTTTTTCTTTGTCACCCATATATTTATTTATACTCTTGCATCAGAAATTATTTTTTTAATTTTTAGTGCACTTTAAATAAAACCGTTTAACTTTAAAAATTAAAAAAAATTTTTTTTATTTGAAATGTATGTGATTTCTCTGAAATAATTCCACTTCCGCCGTCCATCTCTAATTTCGTTACATTACTGTGGTTGAGGTCTTCAAAGACACTGCAGTACTTTAAAACTACTTTAGGTATTTAAGTCATCAGGTCAATTGCTTCGAGGCTAGTTAAGAAAAGAATAATAAATAATTTAAAAATGTGTAAAAAATTCTGTATTCTTTTATTTGTAACAATTTTTTGCAATGGCGTCACACATTCTTCTCCTGCGAAATTTAACTCACGAGGTAAGTTCACTACCAAAACTCTCTGCATTACCCTAAACCTCATTTCTACGTGATTTTTTTATAATATGAACCCTTGAGGGAATAAATGGGTCCGTTGGACCCACCCTTAAGTTTTACAGATAATTTTTTCGGGTGTTTTTGAAATTTTTCCTCAAAAACCATCCTAAAAAGAGTTTCCATGAAAGATAAGTTGGTAAAGTTTTTTGGGGAGGGAGATAAAAATTCAAAAGGAATAACGGGGTCCGACGGACCCATTGCTCAATTTCTTCTTTGTTTTAAAAAAGTAAAATAAATATTTTTTCCTCTTAATTTTTATGCTTTAAATTAAACTGTTTAAACTTTCAGGGATAGGTTTCGTTAATTTTTTTGGATTTTTCAAAATTTAATATTTTGTGTAGAATTTAACTTTAAAGATTTGGCAAATTTTTGGTTTTTTAAAAAAGATCTGGGATTATTGGTTTAAAAAAAGTTGTTTTTGATTGATTAAGCCTTTTATGATTCAGAGATTTATTGTAAAAAATCAGTCTTTATTTCTTACAAAAAATTATTTAAGGTTATGAGAATAGTAGTTTTGAAAGTACATTAGCAAACCATTTTGTATATGATATTATGTAACCTGTTTTTTTTGTATTTGATTCCTGGTTTTGGAAATGTTTTATCTTAATGTTTGGAAAAGTCTTTTGAAACCCTGTTAGTTTGATCAATGTTTTTGATTGTTTTGATTGTAAAATGGCCAAATACTGAGGATGCAGTTAAAAAGATTAGTTTTTATGCACCAATAAAAGTTAAACATGGCATGAAAGGATGATGAAAGGTTTGGTTTCATTCCATAAGCAACTCCTTTAATGTTTATAATTCTTTAAAATAAAGCAAACATTTTGTTAATGAAATGCTGAGGTTTTTGGAATAGATAACAGATGAAAATCCTAACAATAAGTATGCTGATTGGTTTTATCCAAGAATTCAAGGTTGTTTTATGGCCTAATAAAAAAAAGTGTTACCAGAGTACATGTTGTGCAGAAAGGTCATCAGGCTTTAACTGTCTTGAGGAAAAATCCCCACTGATTCTTTGTAAAATACATTTTATGTTCTTATGCAATATTTTGTTAGGATGCTGATGTGAAAATTTTGTTGCATTTCAGATCTGATTTCAAAAGAAGAAGAAGCTTCGACGGTTGTCAGTCATATTAATCATAAACTTAATTCAAATACAACTGCGCCTGTTACTGGAGTTCCTCTTAATCAAACTGCCGATGTCAAAGCTCCGTCAAATCATTCTGTAGTCGAGGACAAAACCATCCACAGGGATTCCACCGCAAGCGAACACCAAAATGTTACCCAAAACCCGACGACCATTATCAATCCGACCTTCAGTAATTCGACCAACATCATCTCAGTGCCGACTACACCCACCCCTCCTGCAGTGCCAGTTACCCCCAGCAACACCACTGACCTGCCCCCTGCAAACACCACCCAAATGTCACGTCCCATCATCGCCGGAAACAGCACAACCCCCGTGAGCACCCTCGCAACTGGAACGACCACCAAAGCACCGGTGACCATGCCAACCACAGTAACTCAAAATGCGACGTGTGGGGTCTCAACCACGACGGAAAGGGTTCATCGGGAGCACAACTCTTCGAAAGCTCACCAAAACAGATTCGACGGTGCGAGTTTCGTCGCAGGAATTTTACTGACAACCTGTCTCACCACAATTACTTCCATTGCTTTCAAATATAGCAAATCAGTTCATTTGGACGAATATGTGATTCTATTTTAAACGTTTTTTTTTTTCAATTAATATGAGATTTTTATTTGTGAAAGTATTTAAAAATTGTATATTTCAAATGCCCCCTTTCAGTATAATTTACTTTTTTAATTTTAAATAATAAATTTAAACTATGTCGTGTAAATAATAGAGGATGAGAGAAACTAAGCAAAAACAATAGCATTTATGTATGTTAATTGTTAAAATGCCTTATACATAGGATACCTATAAGACAGGGAGTGGGAAACGTTAGGTTTGGGAAATTGTTTGATTCGGTTACCATTTCCACTCTCTGTCATTAAGTGTAGTCATTGCCTCGCTGAATATGTTGTGCGTAAACTGTGAAGAATTGAAGTGCTTGCATTGCCGGAATTCCGAAAAGGAACTCGTCTGGAGTTAACAAAAAAATTACAATTTCAGTTATATTGCATCGCAAAAACCGTCGGTTGTCTGTCTCTGAAACAAATTCAGAACATTTGTGTCTGAGAATAAAGTTCGTTGCCGTGAATTGAAAATTTTAAATGCAGATTCAAAAATGGCGGTTGCAATGTTTTATTGAACATTGCGCATTTTTGTTTCCGTTGCTTTTATGAATCCGATTTGATGTGGAAGATTGGATTTTTTGTCCCTCCCTTATCACTCGCACAGTTTTCACATCACACAAGAAACCTCCATCCTTTACGAGCGGTCCTTTAACGGGATGTCGGACAAAAAGGGGTGAAAAAATTAATGGATTTTCCCCGCGTCTTTGTCTGCGTCGTTTCCCATGCATAAGAGATGAACATGCGAGAGCATGCGAGAGAACTGTTGTTACTTTTTCGGATAAAGTCTGGTCGATTTTATTATGGGAGCTCGAAAGGGGTTAAATTGTATGTACTTTTAATTTGCCCGTATTTTTAGATAAGTTCTACATTACCGGAGAGTTTTCGATTTTCGAATTTGGGGTTCCTGAAAATCGTTTTTATCGTAGGAATATTTTCTTTTTTTGAGTTGAAAATTTTTTGTGATTTCGAAGAATCGGTTTCGGCTGATTTAGTATTGAAATTTTTGTTTTAAACAGCCGAAATCGAAATATTATTTGAGAATTATTATGATTGTTTATTTTAACAGTTTGAAAATATATATGATATTTTATTGTTTGGTTTGGTATTTCGTTGTTTTTTTCCGTTCAGGTTCACGCACGAACGCCTTAAAAAAGTGATAAAAAGAAAAAATGGACAGTCGAAGTGGAAAAAGTTTTTCTCTCCAAGATGAGATTTAAAAATAATAACGAAGCCATCAATCACTCTCCAGTCAGTTTTTCTCATTCTCCTCCCTGGGAAAATAAAAATGCTGACGCGAGAACTTCTCCTTCGGGAACAAAAGAAAACCCTTTCGCCTTAAGCTAAACATGGAAGCCAACGAAACCCAAACATTCGGGGGAGGTTCATTAGTCTTCCATTGAAAAGCTAATCTTATTTGGCCAATCAAATGATGGAAGCTACTTCATAATCACAGAGTTGTGGTTTTGGGCGAACGTTTTAAAAAGTTATAACAAGGGAGAGTTTCTCTCCGAAAGAGAATCGATAGTGTGAAATGGGTTGACCGAATCTCTTTAAGGAGTTTTTGTAGGTGAGAGGAACGGAAACCGCAAAAGGGCAGAGCAAAGTTTGAATAAATGCACCCCTAATCCAGAGTCTTGCTCGGAATTGAAAACTAAGATTCCCCGAAAGGAACAACCGAAGAAAGAAAGACCGATTTTAAAAACTAAAAAATTCATGTTTAATGAACTTTAATTTCAGGCTACTTTTCTTCTCCAATACTTAATAAAAAAAAAATTAAAAAATTTTTTAAAGTTAAACGGTTTTATTTCAAGTGCACTAAAAATTAAAAAAATAATTTCTGATGCAAGAGTATAATTAAATACATTAGGGTGTCCCTTATTTTTCAAAGTTTTTATTTTACAACGCACACCCTCTAATTTTGTTCATTTGATTGTAAAACACTAAAAAAAATTTTTTTACGTAATTTGATGGACTGGAACCCGTGCCTGTAGGAACCTGTAGGAACACCCCTTATGAGCGGTGCACGCCCATTGTTATTCTCATACAGTTTCGTATGAGAATTAATGCGAATTGCTTCGTTTTTCTAAAATGTCAGGAGAGCTAAGAAGTGATAAAAAAATATTTTCTTGGTTGGTGGTGTAAATCATCAAATAACGGGTGCGTCAGTGATTTCCAGGCCCATCTTCTCTCCTTTGAATCCTTTATGGAAATGATCTTCTGAATTCTTTGTTCGTTGCCGTGCCTTCTTATAAAATGCTGATTTATTCTGGGCACCTCGTTTTTGCAAAAAATGCAAAAATGTGGCTTATGTGGAGAAGGTTTCATTCTCACCTGCAGTAAAGAAATTAAACTTGTTAACATTACTTCAGTTTTTTTAAACAGCCGGAAAAGCGGTCAACAATTTCAGAAAAGTTTCCAAATCGTACTTATTCTCTAAACAGAAATATAAAAACCTTAAAATTAAATCAAAATTGTTAAATCAAAAAATCTTTGGAAGTCACCGAAAACACAAATTGAACGCAATAACCGCACGCCCTGGCTTACTGGAAATGATAATGTTTGATTAACTAAAATGACCGAGCGTCCCAATGTAATTGTGAAACAAAACCCTCCAAGTTCGGTTTCGAATGTGCATCCTTAGCCTAAGAAGATGGATTTTTCATAAAACTCAGCATTACGGCGTCGCTCTTTGTGTTCACTGATCATCACCATGGTTAACCAAAAGGAAAGGTGATTAAGCTTCCGCACGATCAAATCTGAAGTAGAAAACAATGCAGCTTTGATTATTACGCCGCCAATCAGAGCTAATAATCACTTACTGTTTGCATAAAAACTTTTTAATATCTGACCACCTGTTGTGATATTTCAGCAGGTCCATCTCAGTCGAGGCAGAAAGTGTACCTGTCCAAAGCATCGGGGACATTGATCCAGGTAGTTGATATATATGTGACGGGCCGGACAGTGAGTTCCGGAAGGATGGAAAAGTGACAAAAGAAGAGAGAAAGGAACAGAAGAAGAGTTATTTATGTTTATATTTAGTTTAGTTTTGGCTTCCATCGACATCAGAATGTGCACAATAAAATTATATGTTTCCTCCAAATTATTGCATATATATATATATTTTTTTTACCTCTTTTAAATTTTGTCTGTTTTATAAAATTTTGTTGGTTTTGTTTAAGTATTAGATATGCCAGATAAGTATGCTGTATTCCTGACTTATTATGTAATGCTAATTCTTAGTTTGTGGAGGCAAGTAATCCAAGTTGCGAGATTAATGGGACCTTATTTATTTATGTATTTATAAGGGCAGAATCCGTGTTCACTCAGGGTTAATGATTCTGTATTTCAAGTGGTATTCTTTTATTTAAATCTTAAGCCCTACTTAGAAGTTAAATTTTCGTTTCTTTTTGGGGGCTCTCTGAGATGGATGTTGAGGAAATCCTTGAAAAGCAGACAAAAATGATAAATTTTAAATATACCTTTTTAACATACGTACATTTTAAATAACATTTTTTCCACTTCAAAGAAAAAAATACGCAGCGAAAAAACGTGTAAGCAGAAACGTGAGCGAACTTCAGAATCCACCGCTTACAACAGAGCGTCGCAATCTGAAAGATGTCGGATTACAGCCCAACTGGAGTCATCTCGGTCCCGTACAGCGTAAAAAAGACAAGCCTTGTTTTAATTTTTTTGTGATTTTTCTCTGTTACTTATGATGAAATTAAGGTAATTTGGTATAAGATACTTTTTTTGTGAATTATTCTCAGCTAATTAGTTCAGTCGGTTGCAAGTTGAATGACTCGGGATAGTTTAAAGCTAGTAATTTTTTGATACAGAAACATGGACAGCATATTTGCAAGCGTAAATGAGGAGTTGGATAGGTACAACAGTCGAGAGGAACTCGAGGGGAATATCCCTGGCGGAGCTGCAGGACTTCGGGAGTGTAAGGCCACCAAAGTTGGTGAGAAACGTGTCCACTTCGACAGAAAGGTGGGATACCTGCAGTATCCGCACAGTATGAACGAATTTCGAGACAGCGTCCAGTGGAGGTCCGGTAGTTTACATCGATTCCCTCGTAGATTTGTAGGATGTGAAGTATGTGATTTAGTTGAAAGTGGAGCATTTGGAAGAATGGCCTGCACTTTGCCCAGACTTCCTCACAGGTTATATGTAGGATGTACCGAGTGTGAGGCAATTCAAAATGGAGGACAAAAAGATTTGAAACTGGAAGGAGAGGTTGCAAATGTGCAGGATGTACACAATGTGAGGGAAAGGCAAACTGAAGTTGAGGGAAAGACTTCCAATGTGAAAGATATTTCCCTCAACTTGGAAGGTCAGCCCTTACAGGGGAATGATGACACTGTAAGTTTCCTTTTCTTAGATAAATATAAAATAGTTTGCAAGAACCCAATTTCCTAATATTATTTATTTACTTAATTTATTTATTTAGAAGAAAGACATACAACTGGATCCAAAAAACTGCGAAATGAATTCTTTCACCCGGAGTGCAACAGTTGGAGCAATTTTAATTCTTATTTTTACGGTTATTTTTCTTTTTGTTTTACTTGTTCTTGTCGTTTTTTTTAATTTGAAAGTAGAAACGTTTACTTTTTAAATAAAATAAAACAACTTTACTTATTAATAATGTTATTTACAAACTTTACTTAATAAAATGTTTATTACAAACAAGACATTTTTTCAACAAAAAACTATGCATGTTACACTCTAAAAAAAAAAAAAAGATAAAAATCAAATTCAAATTAGTGAATACCTATTGTAGTGGACATATATTCTTAAACTTCATACAACACTCATGGTTGATTAAAAATTATAAAACTTATATCCAGCAATTTATTCTGTGAAAATGTAATATAGAAATATATATAAGATATGAGATGAAGTGTGCAGTAAAATATATTTAAAACAGAAACAAGAACATAAATGAAGAATTTATTAGTAATTTCTAACTCGATTTAGTTAGAATTTCTAAGAAATAATCAATTTCTTTTTCCGTTACTCCTGTTGGCACCAGTTATACCTTGGGTTCTGCCCCAGGTCTGACCACAGATACTCTGTCACCATCTTGCAAATTCTTTCATTTCTGAAGCAAGCCTGCCCTTATCTGGAGCTTGTTTTCTGGGTATAACCAAACTTGCCTGGAGGTCCAGGTTTGGTTGGTAGGTGACAAATAAAGTCAGGCAATACAAGGAAGTCAGTAATACTTTTTATTATTTAAATTTTAAAATAAAAAACCATGGTAAAAAGAACCCACACTTAAAAAAAAAGGCTTGAGTTTAAAAAAACTCAGCCACATCTGACAATCTCGGTAAAGCAGAATTTTTCACAGTCAACGTCACAGCTTAACGTTCATTATTATTCACATCGTGTTTTTGTAATTAATTACATAAAGCTTATTGGGGTTATAAATACATAAAGCACAATACGGGGCGTTCTATCAATTTTTGTAATCTTTACTTAAAAAACAATTTTAATGTGTGAAATTATACTTGGATGAATACATTTAAACATGAAAAAAATTATCAACAAAACATATCCAATTATGTATATGTTTTCCATTTATCAATACCATCTGTCCTCTGTTCATTTTAAAGAAATAGCTACAATGGAGGATCATGATAATTACCATTAAAATTACCATTTAAAACAATATTAAAATTAAATTTAAAACCATTTAAAAATGTTTTAATTTAAAGCCCCAAAAAAAATAATAAAAAACCCTTCAAAACAATAACGAAATTAAAGTAAAAAAATGTAACATTATAAGAAATTAAACATATAACTTTGTTATTTTGGAAACTTTTCTTCTGCATATAGGGCAACAACCACTATTATACCAAATTGCTTTGGCACATCTATAACAGCCATACAAATGAGCAGAATTTGAATGTACAAATAACCCATTTTCATGATTTAAATAACAAACCCTGCATGCTCCAGAATTAGTGCTTAAAAATAAACTTAAAGTGGAGGGCTGTGAAGGCCCATCAAAAGGGGCTTCAGAGAGGTTGGGCTCTTTATTTCCAACACTGCTGCCCTCTAGTAATCCATCACTTAAATTGTCATTTGTACTTTTTTCTTCCTCATGTACACTTTCATTATTACTGTTTTGAGAGACTGAAATATTACTGCACTTATTTAAGGCTCCAGGGCAATGCTGGGCTCTCTTAAAATAATATTTCTTTCTCCTTTTAGGCCTACTTGGATAAAAGTTTTTTTTCCAGGTGTAACAACTTGTACAGTAAGGATAACTGATATCTTTTCGATCAGTACTACATAATAAGCACTTTTCAAAGTCCAGGTAATCACATCTTGGCAAACCTGGATCTACATCAGAATTACTTGTGGGTGATGTTGATACTTCTTCTGATGTATCACCAAGTAATGCCTTATCTAAACTATCATTTGAAGTTTTTAGTACAAAATCATTTAATCCTTGAAAAAAATCTTCAATTACTATCATCAGATGAAAAAAATATTGGATTCTCATTTTAGGCCTGTGCTACTTCATATTCACACCAGTAGGGACAACTGAGGAGATGATTCACTTGTGTCATTGGCAAGTTCCATTGTTCTGTATCGGTCCACTTGTACTTTCAGAAGAAGGTGACGCCAGTCTTAATTGTAATTCTCCCTTCGAATGCTACAGTTTCTACTGGGGATTGCTCTTGATTCATAATTTCTGAAATTTAGTATAATTAAACTTGATTAATGCACCCATAAAATTTAAGTTATTTATAAAAAATTAAATAAATCAACAGCAAAACGACAAATAAAATTAAAGAATTGGTTTTTTCAAGAATTTATCCATTTTATTTGACCTTAGTAAACAATTTTAATATTTCTAAAAACTGTATTATAAAAAAAATGTATATCAAAAATAAATTATCTTTCAACTAAATAAAAATAAATAAATGCGTATATGTAAATAAAAATAAATATATGTAAATAAAAAAAATATAATAAAAAAATAAAAACTTTAAATAAAAATAAAAAATCAATAAAATATAGATATCTATGTACATTTAAAACAAATAAATAAATAGTTTTAAGCTAAATAGGTATTTTAGGAGGAATTACCGTTGTCCTAACTAACATGTGGTGTCGCTAGGTTCATAAAAATGCACGTAGGCCCATAAAACATAAAGCACTATTCCTCTCCTACGAATGCCACCACGGCGTCTCTTCAACTAACTCATTCATTAGGTTGGCAGAAACTCCTCACCCCAAGTCCAGGGCGATAAGACCGGAAGTTCCGACTCAGCAGTAACGGTCTCTGGACTTATCGTACTACAAATATGAAGTTTATTAGCAAGGCATTCATTAAATTTAATTAAGTCAATATTAAATTTTTAAAACTTTATTAGTCACTTGGTCGTTCAAAAACTATTTCTTGTTTCAACCTGCCTCCAGTCTCTATCTTCCTTCCACTTCCTTAATCAAGTACTTTATTACGTGCCATTAAAACAACAATCGTGGAACTAGTTTTTTTATCATTCTGAGAATATTATTCAGTTTCCATTTTAGTTTGTCATACTTGAGTTTAGATGTTAGAATTTGAAAGTAATTTTACATGTTTGCTTATGTTGCACAATTGTTCGCCTATAATTTCGAATTTAAAAACCTCAAGTAAACCTTTCCCCTTACGGTTACTTTTCTAGTTAAAAAAAAACCACGACCTTATAAAACCAATCCCCTCGCGGGAAATTGCAAATCAATTGCGAAACTTTTTTCTGAGGCAAAATGGATATTTACTTTTTATTTACATTTTACTGCCCTCGACGTTACTTTTCGATTTCTTAATTAAATAAAGCCTGGAAAAAGAGCGGTGAAGTTCGACGTCGAAGTTCGAAGTTCGAGATAAAGACAATAAAAGAAATGTCGAAGAAAATTTAACTGATAGCGACAACGGAATGCCAAAGAGGAAAGAAAAAAAAACATTGAAAAATATTTCTTTAATAAAAAAAACTCATTGCTCAACAGAATATGGATGAGTCCATCCATAAATAGCAACTCACTGCACCAATTCCTCCTAATCACTAATCTGATGATTTTTTCGGTAATAATTAAAGTAAAATGCTCAACTGAAATACAAAAAAAAAAAAAACAAATTAATTAATACACCATACCTAATATACTATACTAGCTAAATCAAGACATAAGCATCATCTGACCAAGATACTTATATTCCACCACCAATCATGCTCATTTTTCTATGGTCATTTCCTTAGTATAGTATTTAATATAGTATTAATATATTTTAATTATTAATATAGTTTTTTCTCATTATTTATTGATTCTTCTTTTTCTTTTTTTTTTTCTTTGTTTGCCATCACCTTAAAAAAATACAGTGCATTAGCTTGGAGAAACAACATGGCAGTTGCCATGCAATTTAACTGCACCTATTAAACTCCTACCTAATGCTTCTAAATTCTTCTTTTCACTTGACAAAGATGGTGTAGAGGGATCACCTAAAAATGAAAATTATTGTAATTGTTTTCATAAAAATTTCCTTGAGGTAAAGAATTATGACAAATGCATACCTTTGCATCGTTTTTTTCTGTAAGCCCTAGGGCTTTTTCTCACTGATTGGCTATCTGTAATTAAAACATTTTTATAAGACACTTCCAAAAAAAGTCATTTTAAATAATACAGATAAACTCCTACCTAATGCTTCTAAATTCTTCTTTTGACTTGACAAAGATGGTGTAGATGGATAACCTAAAAATGAAAATTATCGTAATTGTTTTCTTAAAGATTTCCTTGAGGTAAAACAATTATGAAAAATGCAAACCTTTGCCATGTTTTATTCTTCGAACTCCAGGTCCTTTGGTGAGAGATTGGCCATCTGCAATTAAAAGATTTTCATAAGACACTTCCAAAAAAAGATTGTAACAACACAACAAAAAATAATTGTACCTTTTGTCTTAGGTGTCTTTAATGGGTTTGTTTTCTGCTTAGGTGTCGATTTTTCTGAAAGAAAAAAAATTTTAATTCAGTATCAGTACAACATGAAAAAAATGGTACATTTCTTAAATTTCAAAAATTTTATCGGTTATTATACGACATCCGGCAAAGCATCACTCATTGGGGCCCCGAAAAAGTTTTTTATGATTTATATATATATATGAAACGATTTTTAATTCTTTCACAAAAAAGTTTTGTCTTGGCTTTTCTTAGTTTTATTACTGTAAACTTTTTTTCTGTCTGCCCTAACATAAATCCTTCCCCTTGGTAACCGTTTCCTCGGTAACACTACTGGACCCTATGTCAGTTTTCCCAATATATATATATATATAATATATTTATTTTCGCCAATTTGGTACTAAATAGTTACATCCTTTTTGGAGCATACTAACATAGCAAAAAACAGAAAAAGAAACAAAAACTGGGGAACTTTGTACAGCCAAGAAAAAAACAGATAAATAAATAAACAATAAGAATGAAAACGAAAGAAAGAAACTTCAGGTTTCAGGGGTTTTCCCCTCAGTGCCACTCTCCCTGGCACCTTCTCTTTGCCTCTCTCTCATATCCCGCTATTGATTTTCTAAGGTAGGAAGGCAGTTCCGATGTCACCAGATTGGCATAACTGGGTTACATCTGAACCCCTTGATTATATTATATTGTTCTCGCAACTGGTTCCCTATGATTTTTTACACAAGTTCTCCATTTCTGCATCCCTAATCTATTTCTGTAATAGTATTTTACTCTCCCTTGCATTCATTTACCCTCCTGGGGTCTTTTCCTATCAATCTCATTTACACATTCATTCAAAATTTTATTATCTGTACATCTAATCTTTTTCTCAAGTCTTGCTGCTCTCTTATCTGTATCTATATCTACACATATTTTCATTCTCTTCGATTCTTCAAAAACAATATAATTTGGGTGCATTTTCTGAGCCTAATTCCATTTCAAGTACCTCAGTTGCAACAATTGTAGTAGAGCCTTTTCTTTTCATAAAAATTTCCTTGAGGTAAAAGAATTATGAAAAATACATACCTTTGCATCGTTTTTTTCTGTAAGCCCTAGGGCTTTTTCTCACTGATTGGCTATCTGTAATTAAAACATTTTTATAAGACACTTCCAAAAAAAGTCATTTTAAATAATACAGATAAACTCCTACCTAATGCTTCTAAATTCTTCTTTTGACTTGACAAAGATGGTATAGATGGATAACCTAAAAATGAAAATTATTGTAATTGTTTTCTTAAAGATTTCCTTGAGGTAAAACAATTATGAAAAATGCAAACCTTTGCCATGTTTTATTCTTCGAACTCCAGGTCCTTTGGTGAGAGATTGGCCATCTGTAATTAAAAGAGTTTCATAAGACACTTCCAAAAAAGATTGTAACAACACAACAAAAAAAAATTGTACCTTTTGTCTTAGGTGTCTTTAATGGGTTTGTTTTCTGCTTAGGTGTCGATTTTTCTGAAAGAAAAAAAATTTTAATTCAGTATCAGTACAACATGAAAAAAATGGTACATTTCTTAAATATGAAAAATATTATTCTTCCAGATGAGACGATCCGCTCCTCTGCCATCGGTTATTGCACGACATCCAGGACCGAAAGCATAACTCACCGGGATCAAAAAGGTTTTTCATCATTTTTATTTTAGTTTTTATCGCAGTTCGGAAGTCTGAAATTTATGTTACAAAAATTCTTCAACTTACTGGTTGCTAAGTTTTTGCCCGCCTCATCCGCATTTTCTGAGCTAGATCCTGGCCCCAAATCTGCAATATTAAAAGAAAGACAAATATAATTCAGAACAATGAGGTTGAAGGAATAACACTCAGAATTATTCCACTGTACCTTCGTCATAGCTCAGGGGTAGTTCGGAAATTTTACGTCCTTTATAATATTTTAAAATACCCCTGTCCATTGCGTGCAATATTCGGCCAGTTTTCAAAATGGCGTTTACCTCCTCTGGTTGCCTGAAATCCGAAATGCAATTGTGAGCACAACACAGAAAAGCACTGACTTTTCATTATGGCAGGCAAAATATTTAAGACACACTTACTTGTAATATTTATTGTGGACATCTAGCGTGTGGCCCATATGAAGTGCCCACTCCTCTTTTTCATTTTTAGAAAATTTCAGAAGTTGGGCCACCGTGGCCCCGTGCTTCCGCAAACTTGTTGCGGTAAACAGGCTTTGCAGGTTTTTTGGGAAAATCTTCCTATATTTTGCTAAAACTTTGCTACAATTTATTGATTTTAAAGATTTTTTAGTGGATGCAAAAAAATACTTATTGTTTTTATTTATGTCCGCAAATTTTCTGTGTAACTGTAGACAATTCATTGCTTCTTGAATTGTGTCTGGTATGTATATGGATACCGGGTTATTACATTTATGTATTATTTCAACTATTTTAATTTTTTTTAAAAATTCTTTTTCTTCTTCTTTAAGATTGTACGTTGCCTCCTCCGTAGTCGTCTTAAACTGTGGTTGCACTGTTTCATATTCCGCCATTTTTAGTTTTTGCACTGCGCCACCCCTCCTGCGGTTATAGATGGTCAATCTCAGTAAAATGTTTTCCGAAAGGTTTCTCCAACTCTCTGTGTTTTTTTTCTCTTGGAGCTCTTTCATGAGTTTTGGAGTTTCTTCTTTTAGGACATTTATCAGTTTCATAATATCTGTTGTCTTAGGAATAGCTACTTTTTTTGTTAACTTTTTCAACTTTATGCTCAGGTTGCTTGGTTTTCTTATTAATTTTTCCGAGTCCGACTTAAAAACTCTTAAAAAGTTTGTAATTTCATGTATTACATCATTGTTACTTTTTTTTGAATAAAAAATTATAAGAAAGTCTGAGAGACTTTCCACTACGCGGCTGACCCTTTGTGCTCTAAAGGGATGCCTGAAAAGGAATGAAATTGTTAATGGCAATGTGCCCAATGACATTTGCCTTTGAATTCTCAATGATATAAGTAAATAAAGACCTAATGATTTTCTTTCCTTCTAATATTTGTTCTCCACATATGGATTGAATGGCTCTTATAAAATTATCCACATGGGTCAGTTTAAAAAAAGAGCATAATGGTTTCTTTTCACTTGTTTGCTTTGTTAAGTCTTCATTCAAGTCCATTAGATCAGTTATGGTTGTCCTGAGTATCTGCCTGTTTTGCTTTATTTCTTCCAAGTGGTGCAGATATTTATTAATTAATGAGCTGCTTCTTATCCAGTTTATTATTGCCTCTGGCAGTCCATGATAAATGTCATTCTTGACTTCCTCAGAACATTGAGTTGTGAAATATTTTTCACACACTTTATCATGAATATTTCTCGAAGTAGTCCTTATTCTGGAGTGGCATTTCGCGCAGTCGTAATACCGTTTGTTTTTATTTTCGAACACTGGTCTTTTCACTATCATCCTTTTATCGCTATTATCCACCTCTCCAATATTGTAGAGGTGATCACCCTCCTGGCGCAATTTCTTCCACAACCAATTTCTTTGGTTTTTGTTTTCAACACTTTGTATTTCCTGCACCTTTTCCTCATCTTTATGCCTCCTTACAAAGTGTTGCTGTATTCTTGTGAATTTGCATTTGCAAAAAATGCAAAAATGTTCTTTATGCTGATACCCTTGTCGACTTCCCATTACTCATTAACTAAAATAAAATAACAATTACTGTATAACTGAATAATAATATGGGGCATTCTGTCAATTTTTGTAATGTTTACTTAAAAATCAGTTTTAATATGTGAAATTATTGTACTTAAATAAATACATTTAAAAGTGAAAAAAATTATCAACAAAATATATTCAATTACATACAAGCCTTCCATTTATGAATACCATCCGTCCTCTGTTTGTTGTAAAGAAACAGTTACAATGGAGGATCATGATAATTCCCATTACTAGAAACAACTGCATCAAAAATAATACTTGGCTTCTTACCGAAAAGAATGCAGATATCCAAAATCCGTGTGCTGAGTAAAGGAAGCGTCCGCAGGTTAAACTCGGAGTTTTAATACAAACTTTACACGCAGTACTATAGCGATAATTAAACTAAGTGATTAAATTGGCCTACTATAAATTAAAACTCCAAACCTGAAAAACTATTACTTCTAAATTTAAAAATAAAAATAGTGGGTTTAAATGCCCACACAAAAACCCACTAATAATTACAATGAATTCAAAATGGCGGAGCACGAATCACAGTATACAAATAGTGGTA
The DNA here is from genome assembly GCA_028293925.1 of Brueelia nebulosa. NCBI lineage: Eukaryota > Metazoa > Arthropoda > Insecta > Psocodea > Philopteridae > Brueelia > Brueelia nebulosa. Next base: position 2,761 of record JAQIBA010000344.1, on the reverse strand, counting down.
AAATTTTTACGCATGCGCATATATATGTACACGAAAATCATTTATTAATTAAAGCTTTTAATTACCTGTGAGGAACTTATTTTCTTGAAACGAACAATAACAGAGGGCCTTTACTGTGAACATTGTGTATATGTACAGGAAAATCATTTTTCCCAACACAACAAGCAACTATATTGGAGTCAACATTCATACAAACATGACTCTGAAATTCAAAAATACTCTAACAAAAATAATTACATAGTGATATTTCTGTTAAGGAGGAATGTCTTCTTAAATAATGGACTCCTAAGAAAAATCATTGGCCTCCTCATTAAATTATATATAACCATCTTCTTATGATGAAGAAAAAATCGTGTGCACAATGGCTGTAACTTAACCACAATACAGCCGGTGAGTCAGTATTAATGAATATATCATTTGTCAAAGGCATGTTATGCCCTTACTACACTATCACTCAAAATGCCGGAGAGCGTCAAGAGAACAAAGAGGGAAGGGTCACCCGTGGGCACAATGAACACTTGTGAGGACCGGAACTCCGAAACGTTCTTAATGAAGCGTCCCTCTACAGCGGCCCCCTATGGTCAGAAGTAAACAAGAAGTACAATGGGGGCCGCTCACCAAAACATCTGGAAGACATTTCTCCAAGGCCGTGCCCAGGCACGGCACCAATTAGTAAAGTGGATCACCGCGATAAATCACTAGATTTATGGCGGTGATTGAGAAACATATGGAGGGATCGGAGGACCGGGACAAAAACGCAGGGTTCCTTGTGTCCAGATAAATAGCCTGAAGTAGGAGGGTGGCCCGAGAGAGTCAGTCGAGACTGAACGGCGAACAGGCGCGGGCGCTGGTCATCGTGAGCAAATAAAGACAGAACATATCAGGTATAAACCAAATCGGTATCACCTCCAGGTATACCTCCACATGAACATGTTTACCTGGTCTCCGGATGCAAATTTCCGCAGGAAAAAATCCAGTTCAGCCAGAATTCTCTATAAAAAGGGAAGAAACACAACCAAAGTATGTATATATGTACAGGTAAATCATTTATTAATTAAAACTCTTAATTACCTGTGAGGATATTATTTTCCTGAAACAAACAATAACAGAGGACCTTTACTATGAACATTTTGTATATGTACAGGAAAATCATTTTTCCCAACCCAACAAGCAACTATGTTGGAGTCAGTATTAAATAACATCTCAGTGAAATGCCCACATAATGTCTTTCCTTTTTTTGAGTCAAAATAAATGGAAGGGTAAGCAACTGTATTGGAGTCAGTATTAAATAACATCTGAGTGACATGCCCACATAATGTCTTTCCTTTTTTTGAGTCAAAATAAATGGACAGTTAAGCAACTATTGTGGAGTCAGTATTAAATAACATCTGAGTGAAATACCCACATAATTTCATTTCCTTTTTTTGAGTCAAAATAAATGGACAGTTAAGCAACTATTGTGGAGTCAGTATTAAATAACATCTGAGTGAAATGCCCTCATAATGTCTTTCCTTTTTTTGAGTCAAAATAAATGAAAAGGTAAGCGACTGTATTGGAGTCAAAATTCATACAAACATGACTCTGAAATTCAGAAATACTCTAACAAAAATAACTACATAGTGATATTTCTGTTAAGGCGGAATGTCTTCTTAAATTATGGACTCGTAAGAAAAATCATTGGCCTCCTCATTAAATTATATATAACCATCTTCTTATGATGAAGAAAAAATCGTGTGCACAATGGCTGTAACTTAACCACAATACAGCCGGTGAGTCAGTATGAATGAATATATCATTTGTCAATGGCATAAACCAAACCGGTATCACTTCCAGGTATACCTCCACAAGAACATGTTTACCTGGTCTCCGGATGCAAATTTCAGCAGGAAAAAATCCAGTTCAGGCAGAATTCTCTATAAAAAGGGAAGAAACACAGGCAAAGTATATATATATGTACAGGTAAATCATTTATTAATTAAAACTGTTAATTACCTGTGAGGAAATTATTTTCCTGAAACAAACAATAACAGAGGACCTTTACTATGAACATTTTGTATATGTACAGGACCAATGTTGGGGATCGAATGTGGTTTTTGTTTGGATCTGAATTCACCCCGGTTAGGAGCGCCGATGGTAATAAGACACAAGGTTCCGCCAAATTGATGTTTGAAGTATATTGAATAAAATTGACAAATTGAACGATGTTTGATGTTCACAGCAGTACAGTTGAAAGGCCAATGCTCAAAAAAATGTCCTGGTGGTTGGGGTTTTGGGTTCGATTTTTTTTGTATTGAGGGATTCCTCCTTCTTGCCCAAGGTCAGTTCAAAATTTATTATTTTTTTGTTTGTTTATGACTTTATTGCCTCTTGCTCAAGGTCGGTTTAAAATCTTTACCATTTCTTTACCTGTTCACGACTTTAGGGAAAGATGGAGTTATCTCCAACATACTGCCCCCCTTGAACATCAAAATTTTGTTTATGAAATAGTTATAACAAAAATAAATTTTTACCGCACCTGTGCTAGGAATATGGGAAATCACAGTAAAATGTTTGAGTCACTATGAATAAATTTCTGGGAAATTTGATGCCTATAAATTTTTTTTTTTGTGTGTCAGAATAATTGGAATTCGTGTTTTTATATTTGAGTCAGAATTAAGGTAAACCTTAATTATTTCAAGTTAAGAGAACTTGTGCCAGTATTCACGGGAGTACCAACATTACACATTGAGTCAGTATTAATGGAAATCTCACGGTTTACGCG
>JAQIBA010000343.1:0-21766 GCA_028293925.1 Brueelia nebulosa | reverse complement strand
AAAATCACATTTCGCGTTCGCTAATCCGTTAACGGCGTTCGCAGAAAGAAAAAAGAAAACAGAGGGAAATCTCTCGAAAAAAAAAAAGATATAAAATGAGTTTGTGAATTTTTAAAGCTTTGATTGCGGGCCAATATTCTTCCGAGGATTGCCACCCATCCAACTGTATATAACTGTATAACTCATCCAGTACATTTACTTTTTGTTCCCCTCTGAAAGGAGCGCTCATAGTATATTTTTATTAAAAAGGATTTTTATACAGAAATTTTCTCGTTCTTTTGCATTTATTTTTGTAATCATACATTAATTATTTAACAAGCAATAAAGCTCTGTATAAAAATGGATCAGAATATATTGATTAACAAACTGAAGGTTTACTGTATGTAGATAATTATTTATACTAAAGGTTGAGGAATCATTTTTATATATTATTTCGATAACTTTTAATTGAAAAATCATAGGCGAAACGTTGGGGAATTTGTCGGTTCGCCCCTCTCGCCCTTCTCCAGGTAAAGAAAACTTCTAGCAGAAGACGAAGCCTTTCTTCTCTCCCGGAATCCCTTGAACAAATTCTAGGCTTTCTTTTCTAATTCCCTGCAATTGAGAAACACAAAAACGAGAGGGGAGAACAATGGTAAAGCAAAGAAAAGCCAAAGGAAAATAAAAGGAGATCAAGAGGGAGGGAGGAAGCTGGTTTAAAATAAAAGAAGGGGATGAAATGGAGGAGGGGGCGGGGGGGCGGATACCCAAAGAACAAAAATGAACGAGAAAATAATCCAAAAATAGGAAATTTCGAAATCAAAGATAAGAAAGACAATGACATGTCTTAAGGAAATGAAAACAAATATTCGTTATAAATCGGATGGGAAACCGTGGGGGCGGGAGGGCGGCGGGGCGGGGGGCGGATTTGGCTGGAAGCGATGTCAGCTGCGGGAGGGTGCATTGGTTCTGGGAAATATTATTTCATTTCTTCGCTTTATCTTCTCCCCGAGAATTTTTTCTTTTCACTTTGAGTTTCCGCCCCCGCCCCGCCCCGCCCCGGACGCACCTTTCCCATCTGTTTCACTTTTTCCAGATGGAAATTCCTCCGGAATTAATCAACCCTTTCGCGAGTGGGCGGAAGACCGCCTCAACTTTTATTTTTTTATAATTTCGCACCTTTTCTTTCCGCTCCTCAATCTTTTATAACTTCGTATAAATATATAATGCGGGAGAAAGAAACGCAGCTTCCAAATTAATCCTTTTTTATACTTTCCGGGGCGATCGACTCATTTTATACCGAAAAAGAACGCGTTTATAAATCCCGTTTCCGATATTTAATTCGAATGCGTTCGCGGGGATTTTTTTCCCCCGATTTTGGCAGTGGAAAAATTTTGAACGGAGACGGCGAACACTAGCTTTTTCGGTTTTAAACTTTTCCATTTAAAAAAAAGTTTTTTAATAAATTTAATGTAAGAATTGAGCGAAAAGTTTGGCTCTCCCCTCTTTGGCCCGCCCTCATGTGAGCGCTTTTGCCAGACAGTTAACTTACTGCTTGTTTTTAATCAAAAGACAAATTTCCCCTTTTTTAATTCTCGCCTTTTTAGCCTAATATTTTCTTTTTGGCCGGCGGAGTAATGATTTCGAATGAAATCCTCCAAGAAAAGAAAGAAAAGAGAGAGAGAGAGAGAGAGAGAGAGAGAGAGAGAGAGAGAGACGTAATGCAGATGTCCGCTCCCTTTGGCCACAGCTCACTAAGCAATTCTCTTATATTTGGGATTGTCTTCGGATGTGAATTAATGAAGAGAATCTGTGATCGATTTTCCAGGTATAATTCAGGCATTCTGGTGTGGTTTTCAGGATTTTTTGTCTTATTAATGACCTCAGACTAATTAATTTTAATTAGACTTACTTTTTTTATGAACACTTACATTTAACAACCAGGTCGAATCAGATTTTCAAGGTTGCTTAAATTCCTGACAAGCTGAAACTTGGAAAATCGTTCAAAGTATGTATTTATAAAAGTATAACATCGATCCGATGCCTGGAAAAGAATTGGCGCGGAGTCAAAGGTCAAAACAATTAGTTTTTCGCCATTATTAGCAATAAGTTTCATCATAAAATCAGCTCAGAAAAAAATTGTAGAATTATCTACAATTAATTTTTATCTATAATTAATACAATTAATACGATTATTTGTTTCGTACAATGCTCATGGAAAGGGCATATCTTAACCTTTCGAACGCACTCCATTTCATTTTGGATTGAGTGAAATTGACCCGCCAAAGTCGCCATATTAAAAATGGCCACTAAAATGTCAAATTCGTCAACCAACTTTTTGAATCTTTGTATCTCAGAAACGGCGACTCTTAGGAAAAAAGTATTGGTAAATTCTCGTAGATACTTTTACGATCTACAATTTTTATATGAGCCGATTTTTTGATAGAAGTTACCGTTTTGATGAAAATGGCGAAAAACTAATTTTGATCTCACGTTAATTCATTTTCAGCGTCGGATTTTTGAAAACTTTTGACATTTCATTTGTAATTTACTCCGAATAATTTGACCGATTTTCCGTTTTTTTAGGAATTTATATAATTTTGAATGTCTAATTTGGACGGACTATTATTAAAAAAAAAAGGAAATTATTCGGGGATTGAGCGATTAGAACTGCGACGAAGACGCAACGCTTATGAGGCCTCATAACGCGTCAGTTCGATGTGCTCCGGTATGGTCTAGTGGCTAGGATACCTGGCTCTCACCCAGGAGGCTCGGGTTCGATTCCCGGTACCGGAATTTTTTTTTTCTTTTTTTCCCCCTCTTTTTCTTTTTTTTATTCCTCTTTCATTTTTTTTTCATTGTGCCTTTTTCTCTTTTTCCAAAATCCTGTATTTTCTCATTATTTCTGTCTCTTTGTTTTTATACTCTTTTTCACTCTCTCTTTTTTATCCACTATTTCGTCATTTTATAACTGTTTTCTCTTTTATTTCTGTCTCTTTTTAGTATTATGCAATTCATTAATTTATTCACTGTCATTTTGTTTTTCAATTTCAGTTTATTGCGTTGGCGTAATTTTTATTTTTCCAGTGCATTGAAGATTCTTATGTAATTTTTTCTTTTTTTTTTATTCCATTGTGAAAGTGAACTGTTCATTTATATAATAATTTTAAAAGGCTTAAGTTCCAATTCGTGGCGTTATTTGAACATAATTATTTTTCCATCCTAAGAAAATGATAATCCCACCGCTCAAATAAAGAAAAGTATAATTTTGGAAAAACGTGAGCAATTTTCGATGGAAATAAATTTTGAAAAGATTAAAACCAAATGAAATCAACGAAATGATACGAAATAATTGTCTCTTATTTTTAATTTAATCTAAGAAGGTTTTTATCTAAATGCGAAATCAAAAGTGACGCGCTTTAAACGTTCGTTTAAAAACTTAATGCAGTGCCGCCAACTCGAGAAAATTTTCCTCCCTAATGCCAAAAATCCCTAAAATCCCTAAAATTATTTGAAAAAATATTATTATAAATCAAATAAATAATTAATTATAATTAAAAGTATTACCTAATCAATAATAAACGTTATTTTATCTTTTTTAAAAAAATTTATAATGCATTAAAAACATCTAAATATAAATAATATAATAAATAACATAGTTCTAATAATATAGATATATAAATGCCCTTTACAAATAATAATTCAATTACATTTAGATAAAATTAAATAATTGAATTTAGAAGTAATAAATATATAAGTGAATAAAATTATAAGTATAAAAAATAGAAATCAAAATGTAAAAAAATTAGATTAATAATAAAAATTATAATTTAGTTTCAACAAAATAAATAAGGAATAAAACAATGTAAAAATAATTATTTTATAAAATTTATAAATTTTTATTTGTAAAAATTAATATATTCAGAGTTAAGAAACATTCAAAAATTTATCATTCGGCTTTTTGAGCCGCCGATTTTGTGGTTCAATGTTGGCAATCCTGACGAAAAGCTGAGCCTTTTCGGCCTAAAAGTTCAGGCACAGATAGAATAAATAAAAGCTCATTCGAATTCACATTTCGACACAAAATGGGGATTCCAACACAGAAACAGTGTTGATTTTTATTGGAAAATGACATCGGGGGTTTTGTTTTCGCTATCGCTCGCCCCCAAAAATTCCCTCCCGCCCTCCGCCCCCCCTTTCATCCCTTATTGCATTATCCTTCCACCTCAGGCCCGTGTCACGGCGACGAAATTCTTTCCGGCTTTTCCTTAAATCTGATGAGATTCTTCGGCATCGAATAAAAGGAAATTGCAGTTGTGATACCTCCCACTTTTGAAATTTTATAACCGTCGTTATTCAGGAGTGCCAACCTCCATTGGCGGTTGGCATTACATTTAATTTTGATAGTTTGTAACTTTTTTATATTTAGATTCTTCTTTGCTATTAGCCACAAAATTTATAACATACATTAAGACATATACTGTTGTATATTAATTTTATAATTAATCTGAAAATACAAAACCGGAAAGAACAAACAGAAAATAAAATAGAAATTAAGAATTTTTAAATTACAAAAATTGCAGCCAAAACAATTAACAAAATTTTAACCAATCACTGCTCAGGAACTATTTTGGTGTTACAAATCCTTCCTCCGCGAAGAAAAGTTAGTCCATGTCTGGAAATTATTTTCAAAAGTTATTGTTATTTTTTGTTCAAAAAATTTAGAGTGCGAGAAAATTGTAAAAGTAAAAAATTAATATTTTCTTGAAAATTATAAAATAAAAAATGGCGGAATCATTGTATTGTTTACATTTCATAAATAAATATAAAGTGTAATATCTCAGAAGCCGTTCATTTGGCCAACAAAAACAGTTTTACCACTACAATTTGGTGTAATTATAAACTGTTAAATCTGGAGGTTTTACAATAAAAAATAAGAAAAAATTTTTTTGAAATACAAAAATTGAGGGATTTTGTTCAAGAAGAGAAGTTTTTGATAACTGGAAAGGATTCTCCTGAGGTTGGCATTTCGGGACTCAAACGATAGAAAATCGGTTTAAGAGATTTATCGCCCCCTCGCCCCCCTCGCCCCCCTTCGCCCCCGTCGCCCCCTCCCGGGGAAAAACACCTTTCAAGTGAATTTTTCATTTCTTCCTACGCGATAAGGACGCGGAATGATATACAAATAGTTTTGTCGGGAACAATGGTCTTTGTCTCAAAGGGGGCGGCTTTGTATACTCAAACTCAAACGCGAACTCATCTCCGAGATTGAAACTTTTCTCAGGGGCGGATTAGGGGGCGGAAAACCGCGACGATTAATTACGAGTGTATCTGCTCTCGGAGAGGGATGGATTCCGGTTCCCGTGACTGAGTGACGACCCCGAATCTTCTCTCATCTTCTCCCGTCTTCGCCCCCCCTCTCCCCGCCCCCTCTCCCTGCCCCGCCCATCTCCTCTCTCTTAATGAGAATTCCAATCACACGTCAACGAATTAATTGAGAAAACTTTTCTGTCGCTGTGACTGCCTAATTGATAAACTTTTGAACGAAGTCGATCGAACTCGAGTCGAGTGGCGGTGACGGATTTTTGCGTCATTCGCCTGAGTGTGACGTGTTCCTCCCGTCATTCGCGCATCGTCGCCTCTTCAGGGTTGCCAACATTCACACATGTTAGTATGATTATCCTGTTTATTCGTTTTTGAATACGAACCGCCCTAAAATTCTCTTGGGCGCTTATAAACAAAACTTGGGGCGGTTATCATACCGTTATCGGATGCTTTAAAATCAAAGGTTCTTTTCTTTAGAAAAAACTGGTCATCTTTATATACAATAAACTTTATAAAAATATATTTTATAATGACGAATTTATAGATTTTATAGATTATATTTTGAAATGAAATGTATTACATAAAGATAAGACTTTTCAAAACCCTTCTTTTGAAATGACGTTATATTTTTATAGTTTTGGCATATTTTTGAAATGTTTAAAAATCATTTAGTTCAGTGGTGCCCAACCTACGGCCCGCGCTTTTATTCCTATATTCACATACGTATTGTCTCGCGGTCCAAATTTGGCCCAATATAAGTTGAAAGGTTGGGCACCACTGATTTAGTTCAGTTTATAAGTTTCAAATGGTGTTTTTTTATTGTTTCTACTTAATGTCACGACGGAACTGATATTTCAATGTAAAATATGTTGGCATATTTTTGTGGAGGAGGTTTAAAACCAGCAGATTTTGAAAAAACTCCCCCATTTTGATTTTTCAGTAAATTGGAAAATGGATATAATAACCCTTCAGCAATCGAAAGCTCGGAACAATTTCAAAGGGAAAAAAATTTTTGAAAATTGCAAAGCTACTTTTTTGCTTAATTACTCGAGCGCTAATGAGTCTTACTGAGGAAATGAGAGCAGCATAACTGCCTTCGACTGCCTCACCTTGGAATTTCAACCCCCGCTCTCCACCCCCAGGAAAATATAAAATAAGAAATCGCTGACGACGCCGAGTGAAATTCGCAAAATCAAACTCCTTCCAGGATTCGGAAGTAATTGCTGACTCAGGCGCCATCCTCAAATCGTACGTTTTGCTTACGGAGTTTTCTTCGCTTAAATCACGATTTTCTTCCCCCGACCCGCCCCCCCAACGCCCCAACCGCCCCCTACAAAATACTGTTTAAACAAACGCTAATAGATTAATCATTTCAAAAGGAAAGAGTTGCACGATTCGTCCTGTTCGGGTCACCCGCCCTTTCCTCACTCGCCCCCCCCACCCCTTTCCTTCGCTCCCCCACTCCCTCTCCTTCCATCCCCTCCCCCCCACCAGCACCCTCTCCTTTTCCTTTTTGACTAGTGTTTTGATTTTGGGTAACTTTCAAGCGTCAGTCAAGTGTAAAAGTGAAATTTGAGTCAAAATTAGTCGTAATTTGGGGGGCCGGGGGCGAGAGGGGCGAGAGGGCGGCGGGGGCAGAGTCAGCTGTACGTTCTCTAACCCCGGCGGTGGGGAGGAAATGGCTGACGGTTTTAATAATGTCTGTGCGCTGCTCCTGTTGCTTTTCTGTCTTCCTTTCGCGATTGCACCCATAAACTGCTGAGCGCCTCCGAAATGGCGGAAAAACAGACTAAATTTGTATATTTATCTTTTGTATTGTACAGTTACTTAATAATTTGTGTATTTTTTATGTACATATAAATGTATTTTTGTACATATTAATGTTTTTTTTCTGTTATATTTTTTCCGTTCGTTGGTGTGATTTTTTTTGCCCCTTTTTATACAATTTTGATTTTCTGCGTGATTTATATAATTTATTTTCCGTTTTTTCCTCTTCTTTTTCTTTCGTGTTACTTATCTTATCATTCCTTTTTGTTTTGACAGTCTTTTCTCATCCCCTCTCACCTCTCCGTCATTTCCATCCTCATCAAAATTCTCATTCCGTGCGCTGTGTGAGCAGTCAAAACAAATTAGGCTCTCCCCGCCCCCCGAAAGCGGCGTTGCGCCCCCCAATCCCCGTCCCCCCAGGCACTCCCTTAATTAAAACGAAAAGCTTTTTCCGATTCTCCGCCATTCCTCACAAGATTATGCTCTCTTCACTTAAATTATTTTTAACTTACACTAATTACATTTAATTAATCGATTAATCGTTTTCTATTGTGTCGCTAAAAAATCCCAATTGAAAAGATTAATTCCCGCCCCTTCGGCGTGGGGCGCTTTTCTGACCCCGAACACACAAACCCATTTTGTTTTCATCCCCTCATAAGTCACGGGGTTGAAATTTCCCAACCATTTAATCCTTTTAAAAAGGTTTAACCTTCTCAAATTTCATTTTGAAATTCATTTCGCGGGTCCCCCTCAAAAATTAAGGATTTACAATACATTTATAATTCATTTTCCCTCATTTCTGATTAATTAGGGGTGTGAAATTTTATATTTTCGCCCCTTTGCAAGCTGAGAAATAGCAGAAGACGCGCGCCCAATAAAAGCATTTCCCGTCTTGTGTAACTGTTAGGCAGCCCGTAAAATTTAATAGTTAGAGTAACAAGAGGGCTGAGGGGGTGGAAAGGGTGAGAGCGTTTTTATGGGGTTGATCAGGTGACAGGTGTCATAAAGGTCGCACGTGATGTCCCGGATCTTCGCCGCTGAAATCTTTCTTCTGTTCCTTTCTTCGTAATGACCGCGTCTTCTCGATAGATTTTTTTCCATTTTTTTCTCTCGTGAAAAAATGTTTTTGTTTTAAATTTTCCAACACTAAAAGGAGTTGTCATTATAACACCATTTTTTTCTGAATATACAGTATAAGTATAATTGAATCGGTCGGTGACTTAATGTCCGTAATAGGCAAAAGAAGTTTTCGCCAAAGGAAAGGCGAGGATTGAGGGGCGCAAATGTCAAGACGGGGGTGGAAAAGGAAACGTCAAGCAGAAGACAGAGTTTGAGTGGCAGAGGGACCGACACGCGGAAGCCTTTTCATTTCGACCCAAATGTACTCCCCGGCTCTTTAAACAAAATCCAATTAAGCAAATGCGTCTGAAGTTAACAAATGATCTCGAAAGGGAAAAACTCAAAATCCTTTTAAGACTTCGATTTCCCGATTCTCCTTCCGCCCCCGCCCCCGCCCGCCCCCACTCGCCCCCTCGCCCCGATCAAGCAAAAGACGGACGGATTATTGATAAAAGATCAGAAAAACATTGTCATTCGAACCGGAAATAAAAAATAAACACTCGTTCGCCTGCGGAAGGGAAAGTTGAATTTATGAACGCAGTGTTCTCCTCTGCAAAAAATCTCTAATTGTCCCGTTCGAGAGTTGAATTGAATTGTGAGAGCGGGACGGGACATTAAGGGGACGGGACAATAGGAGGGGAATGAACGTTGCTGTAGCCGGACAGCACGAGCACCTTGAAAAATATTTCTGTGGAATTTTCCGAGTGAAGGTGAATGAAAATATTAAAATGCGAAGTGCAGTTGTACTCTCTATGACAAAATGGCGGCAATTTTGTTGTATTATTATCGAATAAATAACCAATTTACTTTTCCCATTTTTTTCTTTTTACTCTTTTTCTGCTTTATCATTTTTTCTTTTTCTTGCTTTTTTTTCATTTCAACGTCTTTTTGCCTTTTTTCTTTAATTCTTTTTCTTGTTTTCTTGTGATTGTAGTTTTTCCTTTCTTTATTTTTTGTTCTTTTAATCTTATCTGTCTTTATTATTATCTCTTTATATCATATATATTCTTAATAATCGTAATGATATCAATAATATCATAATAATTAATCATTAATAATATATAATACAATAATACCAATAAAAATCATTAACAATCATAAATAAATAAACGAACAAATAAATAAGCAGATAAAATAAATAAATAAATACGCAAAACGAACGAAACAAACTAAAAATAAACTTAATATTATATTAATAAATAAATGAGCAAAGTCTTAACTAAATAAACAAGGATAGAGTAATTAAACAAAAAAAATAAACAAATAATAAATAAATGTGCAAAGACGTAAACAAATGAGCGAAGACAAAACAAATAAATTAATTAATAAGATGAAGAAAAAAACCTTCCTTGGTTTCTATTTATCTGCTTTCCTCTCCGCCAAGAATAAAAAAGAAAATAAACGAACAAAGGAATAATTGTGTAAACTCTGTATGTTAATGTATATATAGATTTTGTGATGTCGTGAGTAAAATATAAATGAAAGGTTCCTTCCAATCTGTGAAGGAGTTGAGAGAAAAGATATCGAAGAAAAAGAAAAGGTTCTTTTGAGTCGGTAACCATAGAGACTAAGTGACGGTTGTTGTCACTCAAAACAAAAGGTCGCCGCTGCAACGGTAGACTTTGCGCCGGGATTTTTATGAAAATGACTAAACTAATTATTTTCCTTTGTCAGCTTTTCCATTTCCCCCCCAAACGCCTAACAAACCTTTTTTCTGCAAAGGCTTGTTACTGTTTTTTCTTGTGAGGCTCCGACTATGTCAAGTGTGAAAAATTCAGAGCAAATTGACTTCTGCTGGGCGAGGGGATGCAGGAAGGGAGGCTTCTCTTCTGCTTCCTTCCAGCCCCTAATTGCCCCCCCCCTTTTGTCTCCCTCGACCGTTTCCAAAAGGACAGAAAGCACAAAGAAATACAGGTTGGTTCACTTTTTCTTCTTTTTCTTTTTACTTCTCTTGTGTCTTCTCTCCAATTTTCTTAAATGCTCCACACAAATGTGCACAAAAAAATGAAATAAGAGGAAAATAAAATGAAAAAATGAAATGAAAGAAGAAATGAAGCGAGATGAAAGCATAAAAAATTCCACACGAAATGAGAATACAAAACTTAAATGAAGATTGGCTTAAGAAAAAAAGTGGAAGAAATGGCGGAAGAAGAAATGAGAAAAGTTTTGTGAAAATTATTAGCGGAACGCGGAGGGTGAGAAGAAATATCCGATGTGCAAAATGGCGGAAACGTTTCCGAGAATTGTTAACAATTAAGAGGGAATCACACATAACGGAAATGATTCCTTCAATAGCTGAAAAAGATTAAGACGGAGGCGGAAGTGAGTCAGCCATTGTGCAGGACAAGATGGCGTCAGTGACCCGAAAGCTCTGCAGAGGAGGCTTTGGGTGAAACAAAAAGCGAAGGATTCCCGAGTGGGCGGCAGAAGGAGAAAAAACATTATAAGACAAAGCAGTTTGTTTGGAAAGTGTTTCAATGCAGTTGACAATACAATTGTAACTCGGAGAAAGTTGTTGAATTCACATAAATGAGAGACCGAAAGGGAGATGTGGAATTGCGGCTGAAGTGGTCAGCAGTGGTGCCAACTGTCCCTCATTATGATATCAACATTAAAAGGGTCATTTTGACCCCGAAGCGACTTCAAAAATCACTAAACTGCAGAAATTTAGAATTCATTTTGTTTTTTAATTTAATATAAACGCGTTTTTATTAGTAAATTAATATTTTATACAGTATATAATATATATTTGCGTATAGGAGATCACTTCCGGTAGCGGCTTCGAGGGCATTTTGTGCATAGTGTGAGTGTTAACACACCCAAAAGACAATTCAATGCAATCTCACTCTCCCGGCTATTCCCGTGACCTTCACTTCCTCTTCTCCCGCGGACTTCTCCTTCCGCTTCCGCCTTCTCCCGAGGGATTCCGACGAGAAGATCAGCTTAGGCCATTAAGCCGTCACCCTTTGACGTCTCCATCAATGATAAATATTCGGTGGATGTTGACGCTCGGGGAGTTTCCAATTAACCCCTTCCCTGGCGTACCATCCCCGAATCGAGTATTTATTTAGGGGGGAACCCGAGGGGTGAGATGAACCCTCGGTTAATTACCGTCATTTTTACGGAATCATCCCTTAGGGCTTTGCCCCGGAAAAATCCGTCTTTCGCTTCCGATCGGGGCTTCCCCGGATTTTATCTCCGGCCGGCGACAACTTCCGTCTTGCTGATCATCCCCCGACGTTAAACCGGAAGTCAGGGCTTTCCAGCTCCCCCACGGCAATCAATCTTCCTCAAATTGCCATCCGCAAAGCCAAATCTTCCGTCTTCATTACGCGACGTGTTTTCCATTTTCTTTCTTAATCAAATGAAATATTCCCGAAGTGGCCCTCTTCCACCCCCACGTATCTGACCTGTCACAACCAGAGGGGGATGAAATTCCCTTTCGCTCGTAGCCGTCGAAAAGCTCTGAGATTTCATCCCCACAGTTTAAGGGTCGATGTTTGCTGCCCCCATCCTTCCCTTTCTCTTTTCAATTGAATTTACCAACGTGGTTTCATATCGTTTTCCAAATCTCATTAACTTCTTTTCGTCTTTCTCCCAATCTTTCTTCCAATCTTTTCCCTCCCCCACCCCTCGCCTCGCACCCCCCTCATCCCCGCAAGGATTCCGATTCACTTTTATCATGAATAAAAAGCGGAGTCACCGCGAGAACCGATGATGGCTATGCTTCGCTTTTATTTCTTCGGGGATTTCCGACATGTTTTTTCTTTCAGGCGAAACCTCCCCCCCGGGGGGCGGCGAAAATCCACCCCGGCTTCCGGTTCCGGTTTGCGACCTGTTTCTCCTCGTGATTTATGACTTCTTTCGCGATCGGCGGGCTCTCGCTCATTAAAAATGGGGCTGTTCATTTTGCGGGTTTCGGTTTCAGTTGAGAAACTCCCGCAGCAGAAGGAAAGGGAGCAAACACAAAGTGAAAATGTCGGGGGTGGAACACCCCGTTGAATTTTTTGCAGAAAAGCCCTCCGGTGAATTTGGTTTTCTTCCCGAGTGGGGTAAAACCTTTTCGTCGTCGTCTATAACCATTTACGGGAGTTTCTGCTTTCAGGGGTTTATGGAGTTCCACCCCTCTCTCCTGCTTTATTGCCACCCCCTCAATCTCTTCTGCGGTCCATTCGGAAAACACCTTTGGGACCGGTGCATAATGCGACCGACGTGGCATTCGCTCTTTCACCCGAACGGCTTCGGTGTTAGGTCATTTTGACCCCTGAGAAACTTCAGAGTAACGCTTTTTATACTGTGCATTTGGATTTCTATTTGAGAACGACTACTTTTTCCAGGATTTTTTGTGCTCGCTTCCATTCGCATGAAAAGAAAAGAAAAGAAGGAAGAAAATTTTGGCAATGTGCAGAGAAAACATGGGTTAAAAAGGATACTTTACTTTTCATTTAGCCGCTTGTCCGTTAGGGTCGCGGGGTTTTTGCTAACTTTTTGTTCGCCTGCACAGCCCCTGATTCAACTTGTAAGTTACTGTAGGGGTGGCGAGTCCACTGACAGACTTTCCAGGCGCAAAACTACGTTATTCCGTCATTCCAGCAGTGGTCTAGGTACCTCACCTAGAAGTAATAAGTAGAATAGTAATATAAGTAATAAGTAAGTACCTAAAAAGGATAAAGCAGAAAAAATAGAAGAAATAAATAAAAAGAGAAAAGCAAGGAAATAACTGCACTGAACAAAACGGGCAAAATTCTCCCGATATGCAGAGAAAAGAAGTGGAAAAAGCATAGGAATTCTCCTAAATATGCAAGAGAATGAGGAGAAAGCAGGAGAAAGTAGCAAAAAAAGGAAATAAGAAAAAAAGGTGAAAAGAACACAGATGAAAATTAGGAAAAATACAAAGAAATACAATGGTATTCTCAGTTATCCGCGAGTGCGAAGAGTGTTAGCGATCAGAAATTCGAAATTGTATTCGAGGGAGGGTCAAAAGGGACTGCGTGGGGGCGATAACAATTTAAAACTGACAAATCGCCCAAAATGGTAAAAATGAGGCGAATCTCTTCCGGTGTTACCTTCGTTATCTCGGCCGATCCTCAAAAGCAAATATCTGCTTAATTTTACGCGGAGAAACCTTTCTCAACCCCCTCCCTCCCTCTAAGCAGATTTTCACTATAAATTCCTGACGATTTTCTCAAAATCAACTCGGTTTAACTTTCAGGAATGGCTTTGGATGTTCCGCCCCCGCCCCCGCCCCCAAATATTTTCCCCTTTTGCCAACTTTATTATTACTTCGAGCGGAGATACAAAAGAAAACGTTCACGCGCGGAGGGAGGAATTTTCGAATTTCATCGGTTAGCACCGGTTTGAGCTTCTGAGGAGAATTTGTCAGTGCAGGCGGGGGTTGATGGGGGTGTATCTCAGCCCTCTCCCCAACCGCCCCCTCCGCCCCCGTCACTTTATTGTGCTTTTCGTATGACGTCGATTACTCAGTATTCGAATGCTCTTTTTAATGTCTATTCAATGATTTTCCCTATAGAAAAACAATTATACACATAAATATATACATGAAAATAAATAAATATTTGTATATCAAATAATAATGCTCATAATAATATTTATTTGTTTCCTTTGTGAAGTTTAAAGTTGAGGTGAGAGTATTTTCTAATATTTATAATATAAAAAAATATAAATATGAATAATATAAAACTGAATTTCACAAACGATAAAAATATATTTATACTGTGATATTTACAGACAAGATGAGCGAAACAGATGACGAAAAAATAGGTAAAAAATATACTTTTATACCCATTAATTAGTCAATAAATAAGCAAACGATTAAAACAAATAAATAATAAAATGAATAGCAAATAATAAATAAGTATATAAAATAGATAATATTATCTAAATTATGAAGTTTTTGGGAAGAATCTTTCCAACTTCGCGAACAACTCAAACTTCCACTTCGCGTCTCATTCATTTTTTTATTTAAATATACCACCGAATTCCCTTTAATGCATATTCACTCAACATTGTTATAAAAACTCTTTCCGCCGCAGACGGCAGCACCATCGCGATGCTCCAACCGGAAATTGAACACCGCCCCAAAATGACAAAAAGAAATTTACGTCTTCGAATCAATCCCGACGCACCCCCGTCATTCATTCCCCGCAACCAGAAACTCCTTCCCTGAAAAATCTCCCCAACCGCCCCCACCGCCCCCCAGGTAAAAAGAAAATTGATTTGATATTTATTTAAGATTACCTGAACAAATGGATCGCGATCAGGAATTGGGAATTGGCTTTGGGGACCGGCCGAGGGGGCGAAAGGGGTTGTGGTCAAGATTTCACCCTTCCGGGAAATTCGGGTCGCCAAATTTGTCTCAAAGTGGAGTTTTCGGTGGTTGGGAAATTGCCGAGAATTGTTTGGGATTGTGTTTGGAGTCGGATGGAAGCGGAAGTGACCGGAGGGGGTGGAAAGGGGGTGAGCGAGGGGGATGAGAAGGTGAGACCAAAGAACCGGTTTCTGTTCCAACGAGTGGAAACTTTTCGCGGAGAGAATTGAAAAAAGCGACGAAGATTAATTATTTACGCGTCAATAAGAGTAATAAATCAAAAGGAAATTTTCTCACCCCCAGCCATTTTCCTTCCACCCCTTCAGACTCAATTATAATCCCCTCATTAAACAATTAATTGTTTTCTTCATATAATAAAACAAGTTAATGAATTTATGGTTTTCCCTAATGAACGTTCCGAGACTAATGAGCCACTGCGCCGTACATAGAGTAAATAAATGTGGACATCTTTTTTTACTTTTTCCCACCGTATGCTTCTGAACAATCATTCATTCAATCGCACTTATACTCGAGTTCAGTATATCCGCCCTCTCCCGCCCCCTTCCGCCCACTCCCACCCATCCACCGCCGACGTGTCCAGCAACCCGATAGTCTTTCAGCTATCGCGATTATCATTCGGCCATATCTCTTCTTCCGCCCCCTCCGCCCTGTCCGCCCCCTGCCCCCCAGACCCGAAGAAAATTCCTCCGATTTTTAATCCTCCCTCGAAATAATTCACTTTTCTTTTTTTTCCCTCCGAAAACTTTTTTTAAATTATGGCCGAGCTTATCGGGCTCAAGTTTTTTTTTTTTCATAAATTTAAACATTAAAATAAAGACGTTTTCTCCGTTTTCTCTTTTTCTTTTATTACTTAGAAGAGGAATCGGATTTGGTTATGCGCTTCGATCGGCCTCTACTTTTCACCCTTAATTTACCCTTATTTTAACACCCCCTATAATCCTTCGAACCTCCTGTTTATTCATAGCGCAATTCTCTGAAAATAACACCAGAAACAATCAACACTAACACTAAGAAACACTAAGAAAAAGCCATTTTCTCTCATTATATTTTTATAAATTTTTTCATTTTTCCTGTATTTTTACATTCCTCTTTTCCTCATAATACCAAACTGTTTCTCAAATATAATATATTACATATATATTATATAATAAATTCCATAACTTTATTACTATATTTTTTTACTTTTTCTTAACTTTTATACTATGTTAATTTGTTTCTTTTTCTTTTTTCCTAAATTTTCGAGATCGAATGATGGTGGCATCGAATTTTCTAGATATCGAATGATCAAGGTATCGAATGTTCGAGATATTGAATGTTCGAGGCATCGAAGAATCGAGATATCCAATGTTCGAGATATCGAATAATCAAGGTATCGAATTTTCGAGATATTGAATTTTCGAGGTATCGAAGAATCGAGATATCGAATGTTCGAGATATCGAAGAATCGAGATATCCAATGTTCGAGGTATCTAATGATCGAGATATCGAATGATCAAGGTATCGAATTTTCGAGATATTGAATGTTCGAGGTATCGAATGAGAGAGATATCGAATTTTCGGAATATCGTTCGAGACAGATATTTTGATTTTTCTGCTTTTTCAGGTTTGTGCATTTATTATTTACTTTCCTTTTGGTTCTGAATTTATTCATCTGTTTTTCTTCACCTTTTTTTATATTTTTTTATGCCATTACTAATCTTTTCTCTTTTTTAAAGTTTTTTCACTCAGTTTTTCAACTAACGAAGTATTCGTTTTTTTGTTTTCCGCCATTCTTTAAACGTTTGATGAGGACTTCCTCAGAATGTCGCACTCAAAGTCCGAATTCAAAGGAAAAGTTGCATAAGAGAAAATGGAAAATGATATTTATTTTCCCGTGGGAGCGGATCGAGAATGGATGAAAAAAATTTTTTCTCCGCTATCCCCCCACTATTAATTTTTGTTAATAAGTTTCGTTAATAATTAAGAAGAGAAATGAGGAAAAAATTTAAGAAGCGGATGCAGATAATGATGATAATTCATTCTCATTAGTGACTTTTGGTTTTGTTGGGGGGGCGACGGGGGCGGTGGGGGCGGGGACGTCCTCACCAACACGTGAAGACGTTTCGCCATTGTGAAGACCGAATTAATTACCCAGAAATTATTTATTAAAAAATTATTTTTGACTGAGTAAGATTGATGACGTCACGCAAGTTTAAAAAAATTTTCTTCATTAGAAAAAATTTCACTTTCGGCTGGTTTTTCTTCTGGAAACGCCCCCCGCCGCCCCCGGCCGCCCCCTTTCCTTTCTTTCTTCATTTTTTCTAAGAAAAATATTTAAATATTTTTTTGTTGGGTTGGCAGTGCTAATTACAATTTTTTAGCCTTGAAATTAGAAATTGTTTTAATTAAGTAGTCAACACTGAAAAGGATTTGTTTTCGGTGGTGCGAAGGGGTGGAAGTTCCTGGGGGTGGGTTTATTTCTTGGAAAAGGAAACAGGAAAAAAAGAGCAAAAAAAGAAAAGTGGAAATTAAACAATTAAAAATAAAAACCGGAGAAGAGAGAATAAAAAAACAATGAAAAAATAATAATAAAGAGTAAAAAACGTAAAAAGAAGAACAGAAACTAAACAATAGAAATAAAAAAAAGAAAAAAAGAGGAATGGAAGGAAAATTAAAGAAAGTGAAGGACTTAAAGAGTAGAAAATCAAGATTGAAAGTTGAAGTAACACACTAATAAATAAATTATATATAAAATATTTGATAAAAAGATGTCAAACGGTCTGACAATCAGACAGCAGTTCCAACGAGGGGGCATTTGTCACTTTCCAAAATGGCGTAAATTGGCCAAATATTCCCTCGCATTCCCTCATTCTTTCAGTAATTTCGTCCAATTCCAACAGCAAATCGCGAATGTGTGTGAGTGATAACACTAGATTTTTCAAGGGAAGAAAAAATTGTAATCAGGTAAATTATCATTACAAATCGTCTGAAATTTGAAATTTAAATGTCGGAACGATTGGAAATGAAATGGCGAAGACAAAAGCGAAAGTTTCCCTCCCAATCGCGTCTCATCTACTAATAGATGGAAGGCCAGAGGGGAATCGAAAAGGTTTTTCAAACTCCCCATATGAGAATCGACGTCAAGCCTCGAATCAACTTCTTCCCTGCCTTCTCCTCATCCATCACGCCCCCGCCCCCGCCCCCGCCCCGCCGCCCCTTTCACGCCTTCCGCTTCATTCCCAAACAATTCTCATTAAGTTTCTGGACTTGAATCACCGGACCTAATGCGTCTTGCACGGCGACGACCCCCTGCTAATTTTTTCCTTCTTCTTTCCGCCCCCCACGCCCCTCGCCCCCTCCCGCCCGCCGATGATGGATCGCCCTTCCCCCACTTTCATATTGAAAACGGACTTTGCTTTCTCTTCAAGCACGTGCTTTGGCTTTGGGATTAGTGCACTGACCGCCCTCCCGCCCCCGGGGCGACCATTTCTCCCTTCCTTTGACAAATACACGTCCTTCTCTTTGCTTCAAATGATGTTTACGTATTGGATATCAGATCTTCTCCTATTTCACCTCTTGTTATATGTCTTCATGTCGATGATAATCAACGCTTACTATATGAAAACTATAAGAAATTTTATATTAATATATTTAAACTGTACGATATTTGATAAGAACGTATAGAAACTGTTGGAAAAGCGCATTCGCTTGCATGAGAAAAGGGAAAATTAAAAGTTGGCGTTTTACAAGGTAATTGCAGGGGCTGAGAAAACTCCGTTTCCGGTTCCCCTCGGCGGGAAAAATTAGTTCCCCGCGGCAACACAATTTTTCTAATTTCCTTTCGTGGCTCAAATTCACTCAGTCTTTGTTTCTCTCCGTATAAATCATTTTGATTTAACGTTTCGATTAAATCAAAATGATTTATTCGATTAGAACATCCCCTAATTCCTCTCACCCACTTGGACTTTTTGAATTTCGGAAGGGGCGGAAGGGGGCGGGGGCGGCTTCATTTAAGCCCCAAGGTGTTTCGCCCTCAATTATCGTTTCGTCTCGTCATTTCGTTATCGATGAGAGAGAGAGAGAGAGAGAGAGAGAGAATTTATCACGCTCATCCGACACTTAAAAAATCTGCTTCCACGACAAAGGAAAACTAATTAGAGCAAAAATTAAAAATTTTTTTTTTAGGTAAGAAAAAGAAAAGCGAAAGGAGGAAAGCTCCCTTTCGGGAAAAGCTTTGTTGTAAGAAATTGAAAATTTCGAGGGGAAGATTACGAATTTGACGGAACTAAATTTGAGAGCTTTTGCCGGGTCTTAGAAATGAAATTTGTGTTTTTGAATTTTTTCTCTTGTTATTCGGGGACAAAGAGAACCCGCTTTCAAAGAAAAATAAATGAGTTTCCTGATAATCTGTGCTTTTTCCTCGGATGAGTGCACCTTCGCCCCCGTCCGCCCCCACCGCCCCGCCGAAACTTTATTTAAACCCATTGGAGAAAGTGGCTGCACAATTGTATGCTTTTGACACGGCGCTTGTGCTTTGGAGCTTTCGAGATGGCCATCGTTGCATTCACTGCAAGCAATCGCTTTCAATCGCTTATTGTCAGCGATTAAGAAGAAGTTTTCGCCATCTTTCTTTTTAACTTTCTTTATATTTTCCTTTTTCTTCCTTTATTTCTTCAATCTCTCCTTTTGTCTCTCTCTCTCTCCCACTTTTACACTATTTTTCTTTTCTGCTCTTTTCTTATCTTTCTTTCTCCTTCCACGTCTCTCTCTCTCTCTCTCTCTCTCTCTCTCTCTCTCTCTTAATAGTTCAACAACTAAATTCAGTAGTTTTTGAGTAGCAAAGTAAATTATTAAGTTCTCACTACAAAGAAATTATGAAGTTTAGAAGTAAAACCAGTGTTATAACTATATTAATATTATACTTTTATACTTTTTTCAGACGTACCTGAATTCGGAGGACCCATCAAAAACGTGACCATAACCGTCGGAAGAGAAGCAACCTTGGAATGCGTCGTAGACAATTTATCTACCTACAAGGTTTGTCTTTATCCACACACAGATTTCTCTTTATCTCCCTCTATATCCACTCCAGCCTTCGGTGCTTCTGAACATCGGCT
Source organism: Brueelia nebulosa (assembly GCA_028293925.1). Classification (NCBI taxonomy): domain Eukaryota; kingdom Metazoa; phylum Arthropoda; class Insecta; order Psocodea; family Philopteridae; genus Brueelia; species Brueelia nebulosa. The sequence continues at coordinate 2,131 of JAQIBA010000343.1, read as the reverse complement.
GCTCCATCACATCAACACTCCCGTTTTCTTTCGTTCAGCCTCGCATTTCCGCCGCCGCCCCCGGGGAAACAATTTTTTTTAATTTTTTCTAATTTTAAACGCTTTGACTGAAAAGCCTTTCCGCCAATTTGTGAAATGAAAAAGATGAATTGACGTGTTTGGGAGAGGCGGAGGGCGGGAGGGGGCGGTTCGGGGGGGGGGGGCCGAGGATTAAAATTGGTCAGATTTAAGGGCTGAAAAGGAGATAAAATTATTTTTTTATTGATTTTCCTTTTTAATTTTCCCTTTTGCGAAGAGATTGGGGATGTTTTGTGCGGGGGGCGGAGGGGGCGGATTTAAGAATTAGCGAGGGGTGAGTCCGGGGCGCGAAATGCAAAAGCAGTCGGGCAGAGCAGAGGAAGAGGAGAGGACGTGAGAGGAGGAGAGTTTCGTGAAGGGGGCGGAGGGGGGCGGAGGGGGCGGGAGTAAAATGTGAGCGGAAAAATATTTTCCCCCGGTTAATCAACTCTCGGAGTGCCATTTGCTACCTTTATAAAAATTTCCAAGATTGAATTCCTCAGAAAAAAAAATATTAGCTTTTCCAGAGAGAGAGAGAGAGAGAGAGAGGAAAAAAAAATAAACTTTCCTTCCGGAAAATTAAAAAGAAAGTGAAAGAGAGAAACTGATATAAATTAAAACAAAAAGAAAAAAAATTAAATCAGATATAATCTAAACGCGGTGCAGCGAATTTTATTTCTCTCCTTGCAAGTCATTAATTTTTTAAAAGAGTTTTCCGTGAGAAAAAAAGGGGAAAAGGCGGTCGCGTAAGGGAAGCGTGGGCGCGATCTCCACGGAAGGGGCGGAAGAAGCTTTCGAGTTGTCTCTGAGTTTTCCGAAATTTCTTTTCTTCCCGGTTAAGATTAATTAATTTTAGTCATGTTAGTTATTAAATTTATTAACGCATCGTCAGTTCGAAAACTTTTACTTTCACGTGTTAATTAATTAACTTTTCCAGGTTTTTTCCCGTGGAAATGTTTTTCTTCAAATGGAAAGCCCGTCTTAACTTTTCCGGGGTGCTCGCACCCTCCTGGAAGGGGATGTTTTTATAACACAATATAAATTGAGTATTATACTTCCTTTTTTATGTTACTTTCTTTTAATCTGTACTCGTAGAATCAATTATTTTATACAGTATAGACTTTTTTATATTTTGGAGGATTTATTGTTTATAATTATTATTATTGTTATTGATATAATATGTTATATGATATTATATAATATTAATGTTATTGATATATTATGATATTATATGATATTATTATATGTTATTATTATATAATATGTGTTATGATATAAGATGTTATTATATTATTTATTATTATCATTATAAGGATTTATTGTTTTTACTTATAAATGAAAATTATTAATTTTCAGTATTTATACTATATATACTGTAGTATTTTTATTGAGTATTTATACTATTTATACTATATGTTATATATAATAATTGTAAATTTTTAACCGTAAATATATTATTAGAATTTTCGCCTGAAGTGAGTGGAAAAGTGAGGGAAAACATTATAAAAAAATTATAAATAATATTTATACTATACATATACGATCAAGAACGCTACTGTTGCTGTTAAAACCTCTACAGTCTTCAGAAAACTACAAACCGGAGAGAAAAACAAATGAAAACGTGACGGGAAGAGGAAAAAGACTTCCGTAAACTCACCCCCCAACCCCCTCTCGAAAGAGCAAAAATGACAAGACGAACAACCAGGTTTGGTTCACTCCCGAAGAGAGAGAGAGAGAGAGAGAGAGAGAGGGTGTGCCGATATGTTCGCCCGGGTGCATAAACACAACGAGTGGGGGACGTGGAAACATAAATATTTGGGGGCGCATTTATTTATTGATTTTTTTTCGGTCTTTTATGTGTTTGCGAAGTTGAAAAACGGGCGGAGATCCGATATAAAACAGCGGGAAGCGTTTTAAAAAAATTAAAAAGGGGGGATGTTCTCTTGTCTGGGGGGGGGCGGGGGGCGGCGCGGGGGGCGTCAACGCGCACAAGAGCGATAATTGCCGCGCGAAGTCAAATAGTGATAGTGAAATCGAATGAGAAGTGATTGGGAAATGAAATCTATTGAATTCC
>JAQIBA010000342.1:0-22191 GCA_028293925.1 Brueelia nebulosa | reverse complement strand
AGAGTCTCTTCTGCAGTTCTGGCTTTCGCACCTTCTCGTGCGCTGACTTCATCCCCCTAGACAACGGGGGCGAAACGAGGGAGACTCATTCTCCTGCCACGTGGATGCCTCCTGCGTTGCAATGGCGCCCTTTCCTTTGTTCATTCGAGAAAAACCGATTTTGGCGTGGTGCAGTCTTCCTTGTCGACCGGTGGGGGAGTTCCCGATATAAGCGTTCCTGGTCCCTGAGTTAAATAACCGGCGGTTGACGGGACTCCTAGAAATAAACGGGCGGTTCGCTAAAAGAAAGTGTATATATACTTATACATCATAATGAGGCGGGCACATTGACCACCAAGGCAGTACTTAAACAGGGCATATAATTATACTAAGAAATAAGAGCAGAAAAGTTTAATAATGGGAGTCAATGTATTATATTTTTGACCTTTCTGCCGTTCACAAAAAGCATAAAACTCAAAACAGGAGCGCTTTTTCTTCTTCATTGTTTTTCTTTCCTTTTTCTTCTCTTCTTTCTTTCTATATCTTTATTTAGGTTTTAATGCCAAGTACTCAACCGCTCTGCATTCATCAAAATATTTCTTTCAACTCATTTGCATACAACAGAGAGTATAAAGGTAACGTCTCATTGATCAGATACAAACAACAAAACCCAAAATAGTTAAATTACTTCACCTAATACATTTCTATAACTAAATATAAAATACAAAAAGATAATTGTTTTTCATTCCCCGCCGGGCCGAGTTTGAACTACACGAACCTGTCAGGCAGCCAACGGGGCGAGAGCTGTTGATGAACAGATCGTGCTTCTGATCCCTGTACTCGCTCCAGACGGAGGACTTCTCCAGGATGTTCAGAACCCGCTCCCCGTAGAGGGGACTCCTCGCCATCGCCTTCAGCGCCTTCACGATCTGCGCCTTCGTCATCGCCGGGTTCTCCACCTCCAGGTGACCGTCCAGCAGCCCCAGCAGGTACGGCACCAGCTCCGAATCCAGCGCCTGCCGCACCAGCTGGTTGCTGTTGGTCGAGAACAGCCGGTTGAGGGCCTCGCAGGCCACCCCCAGGATGTCCTTCCGCGACTGCATCGCCTTCTTCAGGGGCAGTATGCACTCCGTCTGGTTGATGATGGACAGACAGCCCTGGAAGAGAACGCGGATGAGCGCGGACCACGAGGACACTCATTCGCCACTCATACCTCGTTCATCGCCAGTTGGTGCAGGATGAGAACAATGGCGCGGGAAATGGCGGAGGAGCGGAGCTGTGTCATCTGCTGCAGCAGGCGCGGGACGTGGCCCAGGGAGGGTATGTGGCTGCCGAGGGCAGGCTGTGCTTGGAGCAGAGCGACGAGGGCGTTGGTGGACATCTCTAGTAAATCGACCTGAAAGAGTCCGTCGGCGTTGGAAGAGATTCGCTTCTGCCGAGAGGCGTTATACACTCACGTCTGTCTTTTCTCTGCTCATGAGGGACAGGCAGGAGTCCATGAGTTCGGTGAGGAACTCTTTCGGTCTGCGCACGGTCCATCCCGGGTTGGCCAGGAAAAGGCGAAGATAAACGCCCGCGACGACGACTTCGTTCGGGCAAACCGTCTCGAAGGTTTTGTCGTCGGGGGCGGTCCACTCCGCGTGCGGATTCTGCTTCTGAATTAGGTGAAACCTGAAAGGGAGAGAGTTGTGGGTGTGTTGGCGGTGTGGGTGTTCGCACTGTGGAACGCACCTGTGTCGCAGAGAGGATATGAAGTTGGAGATGGTTTCCCTGAGCTGAGAGTTCCAGATGAGTTCGGGGTTCTCGTGGTTGCTGTCGAACATGTAAATGCTGGTTTGCGAGGACTCCTTCATGGCGTCGAGGAATATGGCGGGGAGGAAGCGGGCGAAGAGCAGACGGACCTTTGGGCCGACGAGTTTGTCGGCGGCCATTCGGACCATGAGTTCGGAGGAGAGATCTCGGAGCACGACGTGTGGGGAGTTGCAGAAAACGTCCAAAGCGTATAGAAGGCCTCCTAAAGGTTGAAACAGTTCATTTAGATGAGCTTACAATGGTAAAAGAAAAACAGGAAATAATAAAAATGGAATAAAGAAAAAAGGAGCAAAAGCATTACGTAGAAAAAAGTTGAAAGCGGAGAAGAGAGATAAATAGGAAAAGGCAAAGCGTAGAAAAAGATAGAAAAAGGTAAAACACGAAAAAGTAGAAAAAACTGTACATAATTTTTTAACATAAGTATGACTTTCAAATAAAAACCTGTTTACTTTTTGTCACATTCCCAAACTTTCGGCAGCGAATTAACTTAAGAGCGAACTGCGGCCAAAAAGAAAACCCCATACCTGTGCTTACGATCTGCTTGACCAACGCCGTCGTCCCCGCCAGGTCGAAGAGCGTCTTGAGGACGACCTCCTGCCACTGCACCTCCGAGACGGAGTACAGGAGCGGGAGCAAGCAGCCGAGGACCTGGGCCTCCCCTATGTCCGTGACGCAGTCGTGGCTCTTGGTGGCGCTGTGGACGACCTGGAGGGTGGCCACGGGGATGGACTGGCAGCAGTCGACCCTCAGCAGGGCGAAAATGAGCTTGAAACAGCCGATGCAGTGAGTCTCCACGCCTGAAAGTGGGGAGAAGTCACGTGAGCATTAATGTTCCTCATTACACACTCATTCATAAATAAACCAACATACCGGCGTTATTCTGAATGACATTTTTGAGTGAGGTGAGAGCCATCACCATTTCTTTTTCCAATTCTAAATGTTCGCTCGTATGGGAACTCGAAATGACTTTTCCAAGCTCCTCGTACTTCTTTTGAACAAATTTCAGGACTTCCTTCAGGAAATTCCCCGGATTCTGAAAGAGAAGTCGTTCCATCGGAAACCGAGGGTTGACACATGCCGATGGGGGCAAAGGGCGAACTGTTACCTCCAGAGGAAACGAGCTCTGTTCGTTGTAAATCCTCAGGTACACGTCTCCGACCTTGAGTTCACTGTTATATGATGAGCAGTGGAAGTCGTCCCCGAATGAGGTGTTGTCGGTGTCCAGGTGTCCTTTATTGGCTATTTGATTCTCCAGGTACTCCAGCAATTGAGCTCTGGTGCTGTTGTCCCATATAAGGTACGGATTTTGAGAATTGCTATTTAGAACTTTTAAAATCTGAAAAACCAAAAATGACATACTTTTAAAGAAAAATAAAAAAATATAAGAAAGATAAATTAAATCTTTTCTTCATTAAATTTATGCATTCACTGCATTAAGAATACATTTTCCGGCTTTTCCTTTTTTTATCTCCATAAAAAAAATTTTCCCCGATTTCCCCCTTTTTAGTGGTTCGCAGAGAAGCGAATCATTCACCTCTTCCGGCTTATTATTGGCCATTTGGCGCGCGATGTAGGGCGTGAGGAGGTTCTCCAAAGTCTTCCTGGCCAACTCGTTTTTAGGGGACGCCAAATCTTCGCTGAGATATCCTCCCATCCTGGCGCAAGCATAAACAGCCAATTTGGCCAGTTTGTTGGCCACTGCCTGAAATCAAGCGAATTCACTTTTAAAGAAACTCAAACAAATCAATAAAATTAAGTGTAATTACACAAATATTATTTTATATAACTTAATATTAAATAAAAATGCTGCCCTGAATGAATAATAGTTCGAAACCGTTTCCGGTACAATTTAGAGCTTGTTAAACGTTTACCTGTTGATTGTCGTCCTCGCTTTTTTCAACTCCGCACTCTTCCAGCGTGTAATCGTAATTAAACATAAAGAAAAGAAGATGCCACATGCACCCCGACTGAAGCAACTGCATTTGCAAAATACTGTCAACCGCTAAACAGCCAACGCATTCAGTAGCCGCTAAACACAATTTGGTTAATTGCTACAAAAAAAATCCACGTATTTGAGGTGAGCTCTCGGGAGCGTGCTGCACCAGCCAAGGCCTTCCTCCCTTGCCGTACCTTGAAGTACAGGATCCTGCACAGGTCCTTGATCAGCTGGGGCATTTCCACCATTTTGTCCCTGCACCCCTGGAACCGGGCCGCCGTGCTGTAGCACCGGGTGATGTGCGTGCACACCTGCACGGCCACGTCGCCATGCTTCGACGAGTTGCTCAGCACGGACACGCAGCGCGAATACGCGTCCAGCAGCACGTCGAGTCCCCTTTCTCGCCTCAGCTCTTCTGCGTTCAGCGCGGAACAGCGAACCGTGTGGTAGGCCAATTCGCTCGCGGAGGACAGCAACGGGGAGTTCTTCGAGAAGAGGTGATCGTCCGAGGTCTCCAGCTGTATGGTTTTGATCAGCTGAGGATAGCCCGCGTACTTGTACGGCTCCAACACTGCAACGCCCCATCGCCATTACAAAGACGCTCTAATTCAGTGGCGGCAAACTGAAGTACCCACCTTCAGAATACCTATCGAATAGTATGCTTTGGGTTTTCAAGACTAAGACGATGTTATCGGGATTCGGACCGTTGCCAGACCAGGAACTTCTGCTGCAGAGAAACTCGTAGGCTTCGGTGACCTTCTCGAACTGGTTTCTTCCCTCGGGGTTCTTGTCGGGATGGTACTGTTGAGCCAAACGGTAGTAGGATTTGCGGACTTTGGCCTCGTCGTGCATCTTCCCTCTGTCCAGGCCCAAGGACTCGTAGGCGTCGTCGAGGGACATGACGGGAGGCTTTTTTTCCACCTCTTTCTTCCAGGTGTCCAGGACGTCTCTGAGAAGATTCACGGGATCTTTTATGGGCCAATCCGGAAACCTAAAAACAATTAAAAAGTACAGAACCGTACAACTGACTCTGATGCGACTTAACATTTGTAATTTGTTAATTAAAACAATTTTTATTAATTTATGTAAAAATGAGTTTTGGTCATTTTTTTAGATACTGCAACGCCATATTAGACTTTTTATAAAATTATAATTTATAAAAACTGTATTATTTTATTATAGATCTGTGCTATACATAAATAATACTATGATAATAATAAATATTTAACATACATATGTAAATAACCAAATTTAATTGGTTGTACGAGATTTACCTAGCAGTATCACACAAATGTCTTAGGTAAAATATATTACAGAACAATTCGTTCTCGAGCTGAGGATAACGTATCGCCGGTATGGTGCAGTACTGGTAAGGAGCTCGGGTGTTGCTCCTGAGCCGAGGAGCAAAATCGGCGATGTGCATGGCCAGCTTCTGGATGAGCAACTGCCTCATTTCCCTGCTCCAAATCACTTCCGGTGTGTCGAACTCTCCCAAAAATATTTGAGCAAATTTATCCGGGCCGTGATTCTCCAAGTAATAAATCATTGCTTCGGGTAACAGGGGACCGAGAATACTTCGCTGTAATACTCTGGACGCATTTGCCTGCAACACAAATATTTTTCTGTGATTTTTTGCTTTTAGGAATGTTTATTAAAAATCACCCTAGCCTGGATTGATTTTTATTTTGTAACTGTTTAAAAGAGTGTTAAAGATATTTGTAAATTACGAGTAAAAAAGCCACCGGTCAAACTGAACGGTGACAGTTAAAGTTGAGTTACTATTAAATTTTTGGTAGTAAATTTACTCTAGAATGAATTGTTCACTTCTTTCTTCTTTGGGATTTTATATAAAAGATTTTCTAAGCTATAATAACTTGGCCGTGCAATTAAAAGAATTATATTTCTGCTGCTCACGACGGGAAACACTTACATCTTCGTTTCTGACAGCCTGATGCATGTGGGTGAGTTTGAGGAGCCTGGCGATGGGCAACACGTTTGAGCCGTTGTACATTAAAATGAAATAGAAAATCCCCGTGAGATAGACGGTCGATATCTGGGAGTTATCCTCCATGACTAGATACAACAAAACTGAAACCTTTTCCACGATCACAGGATCGAACGTCAGCAGCAGCTGAACGATGTGCAGCAAACACGTCGAGTCCGATAGTATCTTCTTGACGCGAGGCAGAGGCCGGATTATTGCGCAGTCGGCATCTCTGAAATGAAAAAAACATCCCTGAATCCCCGCCATTTTCCCCGTTCATCCGTCCGCATGAAGCTTTGCCCTCACCTGCTCGGGTAATACTCGCACATTTTGATCAGTATGTTGAGAATGAGAGCGACAAGGTCACTTTCGTTAAACACAGCGCTTCCCTTGGCCAGCAGGCACCACTTGAGCTGCGGGACATTCTGTATCGTTCTCCAGCCGTCCATGCCCATCGCCCAGCACTTCGTCTTGGGGTTTATCTCGTTGGACGCCCACAACTCCTTGAGTTCGTGGAAGCTGATTGGTCCCTTGGTTTCGCTCGCGAGCTGGTAGTGCCATTCTTTCTCGTTGTCCCCGCGCATGTTAGGCCCCGCTTCGATGACGTTGGTTTGTGTAGGTATCACAGCCCTAGGGTGAGTGACCATTGATGAGTGCGAACCCGAGGGGAAGTTCGAGCCAAGTCGAGGGTTACCTTGACGTGTGCAAATGCGCCAGAGTGAGTAAATCTACTAAAATTCTGACTCCGTTCGCATCAATTATGTCTTTTACATTTCTTTTATCGAGGAGTAGCCTTTCTAAAAATACAATCAACCGATCTCTTTCCATTTTATCAAAGCACTATAAAGTAAAGTAATTAAAAGTGATGATTTGTGTTTTGGAGGTGAATCAACTGCTTTCGAAGGAAATTTGAATCGAATACCTTATCCAACATTCCCACTACGTATTTAGTGTCGCTAAATGATCCTATTTCTCTAAAATGGTGGCTGTAAACGATGGCCATTGCTTGCAAGCACATGGATTTCATTTCCGGTTTTGAAGTGAGGAGAAACCGATGATAGAGGATGTTGAAAAATTCGTAACTGAAACGATAACGTTCATTATTTCTTAATTTTTTCAAAAAGGAAAAGAAGAGGGGGGCGAGAAAAAACAGGGAAAGAAATAGAAAAGAGAGTGGAGGAGAGAGAGAGAGAGAGAGAGAGAGAGAACTAGTAGAAAAAAGGGAAGGAGAGGAGTATAAACGGAGATAACAAACCAGAATCCCAGAATCTTGAGTTTATTTAGAATTTGAAGACTTACGAGCGAGTGATAGGACTTTCGTTATTTTCGTTTGTTTCCAATAACAGCCTTAAATAGTATTCGCCAATTTTTATTTCGTTGGCCAAGCAAAGATAATTGACTTCGAATTCTTGATGGTTCCAGGACACCATTTCGCTACCACTTAACTCTCGGTCCGAACAGAACACTCTCATTTCAGTCTCGAGCGCATCTCGCAGTTCATCTCTAGTCTGCGCAGGAAACAAAAACCCATACACAACGGAGCACGGTTTATCATATCGTTTCCTCATTACCTTATGATTCCATATTAGGGAAGGCAAAGCGTGATCCTCTCTGAATTTGTAATAAAACAAAGGCCAATTCGCGGTGGCTTTCACTCTCTCCCTCCGCTTCCGAAGAACCACCGGCCTCTCCTTCCTCTCTTTGTCCTTGGCTCTCTTTTCGATGCCCAGCGTGGCCCCCCAGTGCTGCAGGATCCCGTCCAAATGCTTCTCGATCACCTTCAGTTGCTTCTCTATGAGGATTCGCTGCGAGCCCTTCTTGGTCTTCTCGAAATGTTCTTGAGCCAATTTCAAATTGTCCCTGCTCTGAAGAGTTTCCTCCTTCAGCACGCTCTCTGGCACTTTTTCCTGCGACTTGAGATAGTCCAGCAGTCCAACTGGCTGAAACACAAATGAACCACAATGACCGGCGCGATTCCGGGTGCTCCGGCAGATCCCAATCTCAATACGTGCCAGGATGCGCTTTAACAATGCCATCGAATTGGAATGTTCGGTCACCCAGAGTCCCACTAAATGCCTGGACAGCTCGCGATGCGCTAAGAGTCTGCTGTCGGATGCGTGGGTGAACAAGGCGTTAATCAAGTGTTTTAGAAGGGCTCCTTCTGACAGGGCGAGGTTTTGCATTTTGACGGCGATAGAAGATTCCCCCTCTTCGATCAGAGCTCTCATGACTAAACCAGCTCCTTTGACTACGGCCAGTGACGGGTGCTGTGGGAATTAAATACAATGATAAATAAGCCCATAAAAATATGTAAAAAGTTTAAGGGGACATAAAATTATGCATCCTAAAAAAAAGTCTCATTTTATTTTATTTAAGTCATATTTATTTTAATATATTTGAATTTATTGTTTAATTTTATTAGTTATTCTATATTAATAAACATAAATCATAATTTTTTATAATTATTTATAATAATTTAGTTTAGATAATAATAAACTAACGTTTTTAATAAACTCAAAAATTTCTTGTTGATAAACGTTATTGTCGCATGACAAATAAATAAGTAATTAAACTAATAAATAATAAATATAGTAATTGTAATAACTACATTAATTTATCTATATTTATTTATTATAATAACTGTACTACTTTTATCTCATTAATGAATGACCAGCAAGAAATTGAAATATCTAAAAAATACATTATATTATCTTCAGTATTTTAATATTGTAAAAATGTAATTATATAAACTTTGCACTTTGTAGTTTATATTAAATAAAACTATAAGATTTTAAAGTTTTGTAATTTATGTTAAACCTGTGCGTTTATTGAATGAATTCGATAAGCATAAAAGCAATATTTTTTGGGTATAAATTTCAGAAAAGTCAACAATCCAATGTACCTGAAAAAGGCGGAATAATGGTCGTCCTCTCTCGGCGACCATTTTCAATAAATTATCGAAATCCTTTCCGTCCGTGGTTTCGCTGTAGGGCACGCACAGTGAAAACGTCAAAAAATCCAACAGCGAAGAAACCACCAACGCTGCGGTCCCGGAATTCTACAAAAATCAAATGGAAAAATTTTGGGCCGTTTCGAAAAATACTTAATAACTCAAATCCACCTGGTCAACTCACTATATGATTGATCCACATGTCGAGCAGTTTGCCCAGAAATATTTTATTGGAGAGTACCGAGGACTTGTTCAACTGCTCCTGCCTTATATCGTAATCGTAATGCATCGGATGCATCAAACAGCAAATCATGTCGATGGCGGCGTGAGTTACGGCCTCGTCGTTTCGCCGCAGAGCGTTTATCACTTTCTTGCCCACGTTTTCCTTCAACCTAAATAAATAATTACGGTGATTTGATTGAATTGTTCGCAAAAACACACTCCATTTCCTTTGAATTACCCTGATATCATAGTAAATGCAGAAAATCCAGTTTTCGACGCGAAGAGACGTCTTAAGGCATGAAACTGAGCTTCTAATTCTTTGTTGGTGTCGTTCGACTGATCTCCATCATCGGCAGTTAGAGCTTGCAGGGCATTTGTTATTAATTTTTCTTTACTCTCGGAAAAAATCCCCTAAAAATTTTCCAAAATATTAATTTTTATCCGAAAGCATTCGATATTAAAAACAGTTATGTTTATTTTAATTTCTAAATGTGACAATTTCTCAGCCACAGAATTCACTGTGAGATGTTCAAACTCTATTATCATTCCATCGGAAATCAAGATGGCGTCTTTGTTTACGTTTACCAATGTAAATATTTCTGGAAGAAAGCGAGAAGAAATCGCATGGAAAACAGAACCACGCACACAGAAAGATGATAGAAAAGTTATCACGAGTTAAATTAAACGATGTAAAAACTAATTTCTAAGGATATAAAGAGATAAAATATTTTGTTACATACATCCTGCGTCACGGAATGAATCAATCCGCTGTAGGGCACATTTGCATTGAAGCGCTCTATTATCTCGGACAGAGTTCTGCTTCCCGGCCGCTGTTGGAAGTATCTCAAGTGCAGAGATTCCACTTCCTGCTCCAGAGGCTGCATGAGTGGGCCCCAGCGCTTGCCCCTGCTCGTCGACTGCATTTTCACGTGGACGTCATAATTTCCGGATCCGCGAACGGCGTCCATGAGCGTGGCGAGCAGTGAATCCCTTGAAAAGAAGTTTGCATCGAATCAAACCGTGACCGATGTTTCGCATTGGATTCGAGCACTGGTCGCACCTGTCGGACGTCGTGTAACTCCTAACGTTACCGTTCACGTATTCTATGGAGAAAAGTTGAGGATTTTCTTTGCTTCGGACAAATGCAAAAATATCACTGAGAGGTTTCAAAGTGCACACACTATAAGTCTGAGGATCCCTTTCCAAAATGCAGGTTTCACTAAGGCACAATATCCTTTTTTGAGCATCTATATGTCTGTGAGTTAGTTTCTGTACTATAAACTCACTTACAGATGTTATGTGTTCATCTCCACTAAAACAATTAATCATAAAATTTACTTTTTTAGTAATCACTGCAGTATAACTTATCTAAATAAACAACATGTGGTAGATTCTTTTTTAAAACTGCCCAAAAATTCACATAAGACATCAGAATTTGTCTGATATTTTTAAATTCAAATAATAAGAACATCAAACTCAGACAAAATTATATCTCACCTGTAATTTCCAAATCTCTGATTATAAAACTCTTGTATTGTAACTGGTTCTTTAATGACTCTAATTGTTATTCCAATATTATAAGCTGATTCTAGAATTTTTGTTTTAAGCTCAAGCAAATTATCACAGCAAAATAAGTGCTGAAAAACATTAACATTTTAACATATTTCTAATTGCACAAATTAAAAAATGATAAAAATAAAATGTAAAAATATAAAAATGACATATTATTAAGCTTATCAGCCTTAAATTAACTCTGACAAAAATTTGACAAAAAAATGGCTTTTAAACTTCAATATATGGTTCACAAGTTAAGTAAATATAAAAGTTAAGAGAATTTTCAAAATTCATGTGAATAATATAAAATCTTACCATCCTGCTAAACTCTGCACAAATAATGACAAATCCACCTGGGTAGTCTTTTACTTCTGAAAATCCCTTTATATCTAAATAAGAATAAGATGCTAGAACTACATTTGTGGCAAGATCCAGTTGATTTAAAGAGGAAGGTGTCACCTCCAACTTAACTGGAAGTTTAGTGTCAGACCAATGAAGTTTGTATGACTGACATTTCTGAAGCATAAAATCAAAAATTAAAAGACATATGTGCAAAAGGCAGTGTGACTTTTTAATGAAATCTTATAAAACTTTCAATGTTAATGAGAACTGAGCAATGAAATAAAATGAACTTTACCAAAACATCTTTGGGTTTTTCAGCAAACATGTATTTACAAGACAAAACACAAGTCAGTAATGCTGATCGACATTCAGTGGAAAATCTCATCGAGTCACTTTTCTTATCCTTTCTAAAAGAAAGTATAAATTCAGTTTTGTTTGCGTTAGCCGCTGGCTGAATATCTAAGACTTCCGAATAGAGCCATTTGTTGGTTACTTCCAACGACGATGGATTGTAAGTCGTTATGCCAGTCGAGCCCACAGAGAAGACTCTTTTATATTTTCCTTTCCAAGGCGAGTGCTTCGTGACATAAAAACACGCTACATCTTCATTTTCGTTTAAAGGTGTCATATTTAACAGTAATAATAATAATCAGTAACTGAAATTTGAAACGTTTCCTTAGAACACAGATAAAATATTTACTGCTCTACAAATCATACGCATTTAGTTAAAAAAGCTTACCTTTTAAAATAATATGTATATCATGGCTAAACAGTTAGATAATAAAAGCTTATGAATATAAAAATATTAATAATTTTTTTTAAAGCATAATTAACTAATAAATAATAGACACTAAGAGAAGTAGTGTTTACGGTAATTTGTTTTCTCTTTGTACATCTTCAAGTGTAAGACATTTTCGACAACATGCGACAAATTTTCCTCGCACATTTTTGTCGCATTTTTTAAAGATCTTTTATTTAGTCGTCTGATCTGACTTTTGAATTCGTTTGGGAAATAATAATTTGTTAAAGGTAAAGTTTGTTTCGCAAACACCAAAATACTAATTTCTTTTACAAATGTAAATTTTATTCATTTTTCAACGTCCCAATCGAATCTTTTCTTTGCTTAAAGGATTCTTTAAGTTAATTTAAAGAACTAATTGTGAACTACGATTGAAACAACAGTGGCAATTTTATTATTTTTTCCTTCCTGCTTATTCCAGCATGGCAATTGGGCATATTTTCATGAAATAATGTGAGGATTGCATTAGTAAATTCAGGGATATTCTTAGTATAAACCAAGGCATCTTCCATTTAATGTCAGTTGTACTTATTTTGAAAAGGGTCCATGTTTCACTAATTGTGAAGCCTTTTATGTTTAAACTCATTAATTTTTTTTAATTGGGTGAAGCCCAAACTGAAGACTATTATGTTGCAAATAGTGTTTCCTGGACAGAAGTATTAAATCAGTTAAAAGCACTCATTTCCTTTAGATCAGATTGACTGAAACAGCATTAATTTTTTTTCAGTTTCAACATGTTTTTGGGGCCATTTTTTCCAACCCCTTTCACAGATCTTTTTGCCATAATAACACCAAACTATAGAGTTGGTATTAAAAGAGACCTCTGCTCAAAAATAGAAATGAGGTTTGCCAACTGCCTGGAAGCATATGGGAGTAAAAAAGCTGAGGAAAAATGCATGGATTTATTTTATGACATGTTTGAATGTCACCATGGAAAAATCCAGGTGAGCTTTTTCAATTGAATATTCCATAATCTATTTACTTATTGTTTTCTTATACTCTTGCTGTTTGTTTATTTATTTATGCCTTTACTGTTTAATTATGTACTTGTGATTTTATATATATCATTTAATATTTAGGTTTATACATGATGAAAAAATTCCTTCACTTTCATGTTTGTTAAATTATGAACAAGAAAAGAAAATTTAAGATGTTGCTCACTGCTAAAATTCTGGACAACTTTTACTTAACTTATTTTGCTTTTTCTGAAGAAGAGTTTTTGTTCCTACTCAGTGTGAATTTCCATCTAGACTTACACTAATGTTGACACTTTGTGTTTTCAGTCTAAGCGTGCACAAGAAATTCAGGCTGAAAGACAGAGGCAATACAAAGCTGGCAAAATAAAAGAACTGCACAGTGAACAACCACCTTTGGAGTCATATTTCCACATTGACTCATAAATAAAATTCAGAAAAAATAGCAGTTATTGCTTTTGCTTCTGTAATTATTATTTTTGAACAATTGTAGTTTTCTTAAATAAAATTATAGTTGTAATTGTTTTATTTTAAAGAACCCTTGTGATAATTTATTGGAATTAGATATATTTGTTTAGGGCTTTAGAGATTTTTTGTGATATCACCTTTTTCTTACCTTTTTTGGAAATATTTCTTTCCATTTCAAATTTTACTGTAAGTGGTGTTCAATTTCTATTCTAAGTCACTAATCTGAGTCACTTCTGTTAAAAAATTAAAATGACTAATGCATTGCCTCTTCAAATTCGACATTTTATTTATTTGTTTAGTTTTCAAGTAGAATGCTCAGTTTTGCCATTGATATAATTTACAATTTTTGCCTTTAAAAGGTCGCATCTCAACCCATTTCTAAGTCCTCAATCAGTTGTCATTAAAATTGGTTAAAAGCCTCGAGAGTTATCCCTATTTATTTCATGAAAAATGGCTTTTGACTTTTTATTTTAAAGAAATACACACAAAACCGCTGAAAACAAAAACATTTCACAATAACAGCGAGGGTTGGACTTGAACAATAGAATCCAATTAGCCAAACCGGAAGTTGCTTTTTCATTTCCGTTGTTATCCGGTAGTTCCTTAAGAAACAATTTAAAGTAACATATTTTACGGAGCTAAAAAAACATCAAAGCCAATAAAAAAAGGTTAAAATTCGTATACACGATGAAAAAAAGTATGCCGTGATGACCCATGATCAAATTTATTTAAATGCTGAAGAAAGTTTTTCAATGACTCATTCGGTAGTTTTAAATCATCTGTGGAAAGGAATCGAAAAAAAAACATTTTCCTCGAAAAACATTTCTATATTAAATTTAAAGACAGAAAAGGATCACATTGTCCTCAAATAAATTTCGTTTAACGTTGGAATTATGCAAAATTTTAGTAAAAAAAAAATTATTTTTGTTTCTAATAACGCATGAGAAGTAATTAACTCTTTTACGATAAAGAAAAATCAGTTGATGTCTACTTCAAATAACTATGCGGAATCTACAACCGTCGAGAGAGAATTCTGTGTGTACAAAAGCACTAAAAAAGCTGGAATGTAAATTAAGAGATCTAACATTAATTAAGGATTTTATATTTTTGACGCAAAAAAACCCCAATTTTTGCCAGCTTGTAAAAAGACTGTGATAACGAAGACAAAAAACAAAAAGATATTTAAGAAACGGCCATTGTCACTTTTGAGTTTTAATACTTTCTTATGCGTTCATCTTTCCCTGTCTTAACCCGTTGAGCCCGCCTCCTATTTCGGTATTCTTTCTCGCATTCACCCAAGACGTTACGTTTTCACTCATGCAAAGCCCAGCCACACCCTTGTTTACATTACTTTGGAAAAACTTCATTATGGCATTTATTTTTTTTATTTAGAACATTCATTATTATCTACAGCAGATTAGCTTTTATCCATTCTCGAGCGCGACATTTTAATTGTATTTTTAAACGTTCAATTATAATCAGTCAAAGCGCCTGCTCTTTTAATATGTCAAAAAACTGTATCACGTTTTTTGTGCAGTCTTCTTAATTCTTTCTATTACTAAAAAGGTCAAAAAAGGTAGAAATGAGAGGACTGGAAAAGAACAAAAAAAGAAAAGTGGATAAAAGGTAAAAAGTACAAAATAAAAATAGGTTAAAAAGGTAAAACAGGACAATGTATATTTCTCTACTCCTCTAAGTTTTTTAACATTATTATTATTAGAACTGAGATTTCAAAAAGCGGTTTTATAATGTTTCTAATTATTTCATTATTTCCTAACCGTCGTCGGGAAGCTCAATTTAAGTTTGTTGCACAAAGCACAATGATCATAATAAATTACTTTTCGGTAGTGATACTGAAACTACAACTTGCGGAAATTAAAAAAGCAAGGGAAATACACAAATAAAAAAAAGCACTATTTAATGAGAAACTCAAAGACAAATCAAAAATCTACACACTAGTGTAGAGCACCGTGAACACCGTGCGAAGTGTTATTTCTCTGAAGTGTTATTATTGAAGTTACTTGGGCGAGAACGCTCTGAACTTTGTTCAAGAAAACGATCTGGCCTGGGATGACGAAAAGACGGCTAAAGGCGCTAATCAAGCGCGAAACAGAAAGCTTAGCGTACGACCACCTGTGGGATGAAATAGCCAAGAGAAAGACGTTTTTCATGAGGATGCAGCAATGGAAAAGGGGTGCTGCGTACCTGAACATTCCTAATGGAGAACTGAGGAAGAGTATGGCGAAGTTCCTTTGGGGTTGTATCTGTACAAATGTGAAAGCAACGATGCCTACATCTGTAATCTGTGCAGAGCAACTCTAGGCGAGAAGCACCTCATTTTAGACTCTAGAAAATATTAGAAAGGAGCTGTTGCCGGAATATGTCGGCAATGCACAACTTTAGTAAAATTTCCCAGCCAAAAAACCTCTTAATAGGACTGGCGAAGCTTCTGAAGAAAGCACTCCAACTTATGGTAGAATAAGTTAAAAGAAAACCTTGCATTTTATCTTTTTTCATTTTTTTCGACCTGTTGCGGTATCTGAACAAATGTGTGGTTTGATTAACAACAAAACTGTTGTATATCAAATATAATTTAATAATAATAATATTTGGAGCAATTCCTCCAACTTTAAAGAAATGATGTTAACTCAAATGCTAATGTGACAGTATGCGTAAATTTATATTTTTAATAAAAATTAAGTTATTTAGAATTTTTTTCAAATATCATTTTAACATAATCCCCCTTTTGAATTAGTTATGAGTCTCCTAAAATATGGCATTTTCATGGAACATTACTACCGCGTAACAGGAGAGTTACCTGTATAAGAACTGTATATATGAATGAATTAAATAAAATTTAGAACTATTTCCGAGTTAAAAGAGAAACACAAAATGTGATGCAACGGTCGTTTTGACTCCTCCCGGCCGGTGCGTTATAATAAAAAAAATGTCAGTGTTAACTTTCATAGAGTATAATAAAAGTATTCATTAAAATAATATTAAAATACAAACACTTAAGTTTTTAAAAGTAGAAAAACCCCATAGGATGAAATATTTGGCGGCACGGCGAGGAATGATTTTTTCAATTAATTTAGACAAAAATACTACAGTGTGCACCACCTCAACCCTCTTCACCCCTAAGGGCGTTTAACTGTTCAATGGTTTTCAGTGGCTTTTATTAACAACCAAATGGAGAATTCCCATCATTTGACTGTATCGGCGATTCTATTGAAATTCTCAACATAAAAGCTCCGAGTTAATATGATTTTTTAAAGTAATGTATATTCTCATGTACAGAAAATGCAAACAGGTGGTGTCTAATTTAGAAAAAAATAAAAAATGACGAGGCCTCACTCCAACTGTTGATAAAATGCCGGCCTTTATTCATTCATCTAAGCTTATAAATTAAGTGCGCTCTGATTTAAGGAATATTCAGTTTCTCGATGTAGCCCATCAGACCCTGCAGCCTTCTTCTGACCCTTTTCTGGTCGTCGATTGTGCACCCAAGCAGAGCCCTCTCGAAATTCTTATCCTCGACGCCGTTTTCGCAATAGGACGAACAGGAATTCATGAACGAAATGCATTTCTGTCTCGTTGCGACCGGATCGTTTTTCATTTCCTTGATCATGTTGTCGATGAACTTGTTTATCTGATGCAGGGAGTCCTCCTGAGTGCTGTCGCGAACGGTTCTTACAAATATTTCTATGGTTGAGCACCTATCTAATATTCTGTCTGCGTATTTCTCTATGTCGTCTTTTTCAACTGGAGAAAAAATTTAACCAAATTACTCACTGGATTAAAGTGAATTTACAAATGACCAACCAATTGGAGCAGGGGTGAGCAATATGTGGCCCACAAAGCACTTATAAAATTACTTAATTGTTATAAAAATAATTGACAAAGAGGCAGTCCTCAGTTTTAAAATTAGTGTTCCAAAGCCCAAAAGTCCTGCCAAACTTACAATGGATACAAAACCATTCATTGGGAATTAAAAATCAGTGAGCAGGTGATACAGTAACATTATCTACCAACAGAAATGCACTGAAGAGGATACAAAAGTTATATCCTATTCTTTAATCCTTTCCACTCTACTGTCGAGTAACACTTGACATAGTGTAATACTTCTTTCTATGTAACAATGACTCAAAAGGGATTATATAGTTAGAATTATGAATTATAAAACTCATAAAATAAAGTTTATCATATAAGAAAAAATCAATTTAATTTACAAAATATAAAAAACCCCTTAAAAGTTAAACACAATTTAGAATGAAAAGAAAAAAAGACTTGAAGTGGAAAGGAAAAACTACCAAAGAGATGAAATGTTACACAGGACAATAATAGATATGGTAATGATGTTATCCACATTGAAAGTAAAAGCAACACAACACCTTAAATACTGAAGTAAAGGTTTACAGCAAATTTATATGGAAAAATGAAATAAGAACTTTCCACCAGTAAGATTGAATTTTCAGAATGAAAAATTTCTTAGGTAAGAAAGGAAAAAGTAATATTCCCAGCAAATGAATTCAATTAGAAATTTCAATCAACTGATTCTTAATTAATGGTAAAATTTCAAATTAATTCCAGTCATGATATTGTCATTAAAATTGACAACTGAATACATTCCACTTGACTGGCAACATCACAGGTAAATTCTTGCCAAAAATCAATCAAAAAATAGAAACTCACAACAAGGTCAGTTTATTTACTGCACAAACTATTTGTTATAAACTGTCATTAACTTTTGCAAATTTTATTGGGGAAAAGGGCTTAGCAGAATCATATTTTCACAGATGAACCCAATGAAACAACACAAAGCCTGATAAATTAAGATATCTGACAAAAGCAAAAAGTAATAAAATAAGTTGTGACTGATTGCTTATAAACTAGGCAGAGGAAAAATAAAAATTGGGGAATTTGCAAAAGTCACAAAATGTTTCAATCATAATCATTTTCTAAACTTGAGAAAATGCAAAAGACTATTTCCCAAAGCAATATAACAAATTTTTATGGCAGCATAATGATTTTACAAAAATTCAATAGGCTGTATACCACTTTGAAGGTCACACCACGTTTGGGAATTACATTTCAAGTTCACTTCTCACATCGCGGTACAGCCTTTGACAATTGCACTAAACCATATTCAAGGTATAATAAACATTTTCACTTACCGGGAGTGAGGTTTTCCATCACGTGGGAATGCTTTAAAGTATCTAAAGTAGTAAAAATGGTGTCTTTTTCCTCCTCCAGTTGAGCGGCTTCCCGTCTCATTCTTTCCACATGCCTTTCGACTTCGTCCAGAATGTCGATCACGTTCTCTTTCATGAGTTTATCACTCAACAAACTGCCGCAAATGTCGGGAAGCTCCGAATGCAGAGGTTCACTTACGTGAAACTGGTCCGAATCCTCGTTCATTTTTCTGGCGAATACAATAAGCGAACGCTGACTTCTCTGTAAATCGTTGAACCTTTCTTTAACGACTGTCGACTCCGCTTATTGAATAATTGTTTAATTTTGTCGAAACAACTGAATTTACTGAGAGCTTCGTACAAATCCCTATTTCTTCAGGTTGCGAGAATTCAAGCGGAAAACAATCATCCAAAATAATTTACTGACTTCTCAACAAAATTAATAGATTATTTGGATTTATCCCCGACAAATTTCGTCGCCTTAACCGCGGCGAGCGTAATTCCCTGTCGAGCGTTTTATTGTTAACTTACTGACCACACACCGAGGGAAATTTGTCGCAAAAGCGTTATGTTATTCAATCGTTCTGCCGGCTTGTTCAAATTTGTGATATCGTTAATGTTTCTTTCGCCTTTGATATTCTTTGAAATGCAATAAATAAAAATTATTCATTTGGAAAAAACCTCTTAATTAAAACAAAGGCAAATGCATGTTTTCAAAATAATCAATCGAATTTTCTTCAACGAAAAATATTCCATTTAAAATAAACAAAAATAAAAAAGATGTCAGGTCTTTTTAACGTGTTAAAAGTAAAATGATGATTATTTTTATGCCTCTGAACTGAAGAATTACATGTACTTCCTCACTTTAATTGCTTCCTTACCCAAAAAATCTGACATTATATGGTATAAGCGTCGATAAGTTTCGGAGCGGTTTTTTACAACACTTTATTCAAATCAGAAAAGATCTGTGAGAAATTCCTGTTATTAGGCGAGTTTTGGACTTTTTGGATATTTTATAGTATATCAAGTACGTTTATAATACATTAATTTATAGCCAAATAGCTCACATTAATAAACTAGAAAACTAATTTCATATAATCAATTAATTTTCTAAAGTCACCTTACTTTGCGAGAGGAAAAAGAGACAAAAAGCCAAAGAGTTAGGTCACTTAAATAGAACAAAAAAAATTTGCGAATAATTTCGAGAAGTTTCGAAGAGTTTCAAAAAGTTAGTTTTACAAATAAACATGAACAACGGCGTCCTCTGAGGTCCGGACGAGGTTTTTTCCGTTTCTCTACTTCCTAAAGAATAGATCTATGTGCATTTTGTTTTAATTAATCACATTTCGATTTTTGGTACATTTGGGAGTACAGAAAAAAGTTTGAAAAAGTTTGAAAAAGTTAGTTTTACTAATAACTTGAAACAACGGCGTCCTCTGAGCTCAGGAGGGGTTTTTTCCGTTTCTCTACTTCCTAAAGAATAGATGTATGTGCATTTTGTTTTATTCTGATAGATTTCGATTTTTGGTACATTTGGGAGTACAGAAAAAAGTTTGAAAAAGTTTGAAAAAGTTAGTTTTACGAATAACTTGAAACAACGGCGTTTTCTGAGCTCAGGAGGGGTTTTTTCCGTTTCTCTACTTCCTAAAGAATAGATGTATGTGCATTTTGTTTTAATTAATTACATTTCGATTTTTGGTACATTTGGGAGTACAGAAAAAAGTTTGAAAAAGTTTGAAAAAGTTAGTTTTACGAATAACTTGAAACAACGGCGTCCTCTGAGCTCAGGAGGGGTTTTTTCCGTTTCTCTACTTCCTAAAGAATAGATCTATGTGTATTTTGTTTTATTCTGATAGATTTCGATTTTTGGTACATTTGGGAGTACAGAAAAAAGTTTGAAAAAGTTTGAAAAAGTTAGTTTTACGAATAACTTGAAACAACGGCGTCCTCTGAGCTCAGGAGGGGTTTTTTCCGTTTCTCTACTTCCTAAAGAATAGATCTATGTGTATTTTGTTTTAATTAATTACATTTCGATTTTTGGTACATTTGGGAGTACAGAAAAAAGTTTGAAAAAGTTTGAAAAAGTTAGTTTTACGAATAACTTGAAACAACGGCGTCCGCTGAGGTCCGGAGGGGTTTTTTCCGTTTCTCTACTTCCTAAAGAATAGATCTAGTGTGCATTTTGTTTTATTCTGATAGATTTCGATTTTTGGTACATTTGGGAGTACAGAAAAAAGTTTGAAAAAGTTTGAAAAAGTTAGTTTTACGAATAACTTGAAACAACGGCGTCAGCTGAGGTTCCGACGGGTTTTTTCCGTTTCTCTACTTCCTAAAGAATAGATGTATGTGCATTTTGTTTTATTCTGATAGATTTCGATTTTTGGTACATTTGGGAGTACAGAAAAAAGTTTGAAAAAGTTTGAAAAAGTTAGTTTTACGAATAACTTGAAACAACGGCGTCCTCTGAGCTCAGGAGGGGTTTTTTCCGTTTCTCTACTTCCTAAAGAATAGATCTATGTGCATTTTGTTTTAATTTATTACATTTCGATTTTTGGTACATTTGGGAGTACAGAAAAAAGTTTGAAAAAGTTTGAAAAAGTTAGTTTTACGAATAACTTGAAACAACGGCGTCCTCTGAGCTCAGGAGGGGTTTTTTCCGTTTCTCTACTTCCTAAAGAATAGATCTATGTGTATTTTGTTTTATTCTGATAGATTTCGATTTTTGGTACATTTGGGAGTACAGAAAAAAGTTTGAAAAAGTTTGAAAAAGTTAGTTTTACGAATAACTTAAACAACGGCGTCCTCTGAGCTCAGGACGGGTTTTTTCCGTTTCTCTACTTCCTAAAGAATAGATCTATGTGTATTTT
The DNA here is from genome assembly GCA_028293925.1 of Brueelia nebulosa. Lineage (NCBI taxonomy): Eukaryota > Metazoa > Arthropoda > Insecta > Psocodea > Philopteridae > Brueelia > Brueelia nebulosa. The sequence continues at coordinate 1,112 of JAQIBA010000342.1, read as the reverse complement.
GTTTTATTCTGATAGATTTCGATTTTTGGTACATTTGGGAGTACAGAAAAAAGTTTGAAAAAGTTTGAAAAAGTTAGTTTTACGAATAACTTAAACAACGGCGTCCTCTGAGCTCAGGAGGGGTTTTTTCCGTTTCTCTACTTCCTAAAGAATAGATCTATGTGTATTTTGTTTTATTCTGATAGAATTCGAAGATTTATGTTTATTGTTGTACAGTATTGAGTTTAGGAACGTTTTGATAGTGTGTGTTTTTTCTTGTATTTCTCACAATGTATAATTTAATTTCAATATATTCATTTTAATCTCTTTTTTATTTTAGTTAGAAAATGTATAAGAGTAAATGCGAAATGTAATAATGCTTAGTTAAATTTTTTCATTATGTGAAGGATATTGAATATTAAAATAAATTACAGTGTTTAGGTAAATCAGAATCGCAAATTTTTTTTTATAATTAATAAATATATTGGGTGAGTGCGGTCAACCATTGGGATTTCTGTATTCGTCAATGTAAAGGCCGGAAATGAAAATGTAAACAAGTTGACTTCGGTGTGGCGACGTCATCCTTGAGAGGAGGAGGAGGAGGAGCGTAAGGCTGAGATGAGAATACAGCGTTGCCATTTTATATTAACCGTTGCCGTTGTTTTTATAAAACAATTGAGAATTTGTGTGGTTTTCCAATGAAGAATGAAATTTTTGTTTGTTTGAATGTGAGAAAATGTGAAATTTATGTTGAGTGAAGTGTTTTTAGCTTATTATAATTAAAGGTAATCGGGTTGAAAATGTAATGTTGATTATTATTTCCTATGAAGCGCAGCTGGCCGAGTTTTTAGTGCAACGGTCATTTCTAGATAATCCTGATATAACCTGGATAAAGTTGGAGGACAAATTTTGGATTTTGTATTTGCTAGGGATGCGCCGAATATTCGGTAGGTATTTGATATTCAGTTTGTGTATTCGGTTCGAGTATGTCTATTTTTTGCCTGAACTAAAAGAAAACCTTCATATGAAAGTAATGGAAAATAATTAAAGAGTTAATTAAACCCTTGTAAAATATATTCCGCCGATCTGATTGAACTCAAACTTGGTTTTCCTAGGTTTTAAGACACGCTCTT
>JAQIBA010000341.1:0-22270 GCA_028293925.1 Brueelia nebulosa | reverse complement strand
TAGAGAAACTACTCTATGGGGGTCAAATTGGCCCCTGAATGTGGTGCATGGGTTTGTGCCCACGAGCCCTCATCTCGTTTCCACCCTTGTATCTCAAAAGTACAATCTAGGATTTGATTCTAATTTTGTACACTGATAGAGCAAAAACTAAGCTTTCCAAATAACCAAGTTTTGTTTTAGAGAAACTACTCTGAGTGGGTCAAATTGGCCCCTGAATGTGGTGCAGGAGTAAGTGCCCACGAGCTCTCATCTCGTTTCCACCCAAGTATCTCAAAAGTACAATCTAGGATTTGATTCTAATTTCGCACACTGACAGAGTAAACACTAAGCTTTTGAAATAATTGAGTTTTGTTTTAGAGAAACTACTCTAAGGGGGTCAAACTGACGCCTGAATGTCGTGCAGGGGTATGTGCCACGAGTCCCAATGTCGTTTTCACCCTTGTATCCGAGAAGTACCACAAGGATTTTATTCTAATTTTGTCTAATGATAGAGCAAACGCCAAGCTTTCAAAATCACCAGGTTTTATTTTAGAGAAACGCTTTTAAATACGCCAAAAATGACAAAAACCATTTTAATTCAGAGGAGCTAACGTTGTAGCAGCCATAAACGCTCCCTAAAATTTAGTTACGGCCGCACTATTGCGTTGCACTCATTGTGCACCTTCTTTTGCACAAAAATCTGGTGATTTGTGCCTAAATTCTTATCAAATTGTCCGTAAAATTTTCATTTTAAAAATCCTTTCTGTGCGCCCGAGGAATTGGTTATGCAACCATGACTACAAGATGTTTGAGTTTCAACGAAACTTTGTTTGGGACATTTTTGACGCACTTAGAAACGTTTCTCTAAGATAAAACCTGATGATTCTGAAAACTAAATGTTTACACTATCATTATACGAAATTAGAAGCAAATACCAAATGGTACTTCTGAGATATATGGGTGGAAACGCCGATGAGGGCTCACGGGCACAGACCCCTGCACCACATTCAGGCGTCAGTTTGACCCCCTTAGAGTAGTTTCTCTAGAATGAAATTACATTCTATTGAAAGCTTAAAGTCTGTTCTATTCATGAACTAAATTAGAAAGAGATCCCGAGATGTACTCCTGAGATATTCGACTGCAAAGAAATATGAAGCCCCGGGTAGCCCCTACTCCCACTACCTTCTACGGCGAATTCCGCACATTTAGAAACGTTTCTCTAAGTTCAAACCTGATTATTTGGAAAGCTTAGTTTTTGCTCTATCAGTGTACAAAATTAGAATCAAATCCTAGATTGTACTTTGGAGATACAAGGGTGGAAACGAGATGAGGGCTCGCGGGCACAAACCCATGCACCACATTCAGGGGCCAATTTGACCCACTCAGAGTAGTTTCTCTAAAACAAAACTTGGTTATTTGGAAAGCTTAGTTTTTGCTCTATCAGTGTACAAAATTAGAATCAAATTCTAGATTGTACTTTTGAGATACAAGGGTGGAAACGAGATGAGGGCTCGTGGGCACAAACCCTTGCACCACATTCAGGGGCCAATTTGACCCCCATAGAGTAGTTTCTCTAGAATGAAATTACATTCTATTGAAAGCTTGAAATGTGCTCTATTCACGTATTAAATTAGAAGAAAATCCGGGAATGTACTTTTGAGATATTTGGCCGGAAAGAAAATATGTCACCTTTTGGGCGGGCGAGTGGATGCAAAAACTTCCTTTAGGAATAGCGGACGAACGGAAAGAGATATTCAATTGAAATTTGGTACGTCATTAACGATTGGTCCATACATTGTTCAGGTAAAATTTGAACGAAATCGGAAGCGTTCGAGGTGTCTATGAGGGGGCCAGTGCAGTTGGTGGCCACTGTTGACATGGGTACATTGGGGAGGCGATTTCACCCCCTCAGAGTGGTTTCTCTAAAATTAAACCAAATGCGTTAGAAAGCTCAAGATATGCTCTTTCATAAAATACTTATTAGAATAAAATCGGAGGATGTACATTAAGAGAAAATTGGCCCTGAAAATAGGCAAAAATCACCAAAAATTGGGTCCCCGCCATCTTTGGAGTCCCATATCTTCCGAAATATGGGGGCTGGGACAGTCCAACCATAACCGAATTAAAGCGCATTCGATGCACTGTCGACATGCAAAGTCCGGATGTTATCCGACATTGTGCAAAAAAGTTATGGGGACATGAAAATGGGGTTTTTCTGTGACGCGCCAAATTTTTGTGAATTTTCAAAGGCTCACAGCTCGGAATCGGAAAGACGTAGAAGAATGAGTGATGCACCATCTTAAAGAGCAGGAAAAGCACTATTAGGGTGCAAAAGCACGTTGCTGTGGGTCACATACTTACCCCGCAATCGAGGGATGAAGTTGACCGTTTTTCATGAAATGCCAAAAAATGCGAGCTGGTGATTTTTCTTCAAATGCCCATAACTGACGAACCGGATGGAATTTCGCAGAAAAAATTGAGTTCTGTTCATAAAAGATGCTAAAGAATATTTGTGTAAAATTTGAAGAAAATCGGAGATGGTCGAGCTGGGACCATCGTCTCACTTCGCATGGAATGACCCATATACGAGTAACGAACACTCCAATCAAAATTTTGCTACCATTAATTTAACGGTCGTTTTCCTCACCTCTCGGTAGAGAGTGGAATCTATCTTTGTGTGATCCAATTTCGTGTTCATCGAAGAAACTCGAGGCCTCGCAGGTTTTGTGGTACAGAGTACGACTTCCTTTTCATTGCGAGCAAAGGGCTGAGGTTCGTTTCCGAAATCGGCGTCCTTGAAGCTCACCATGGAACTCCCCCCTTCAGGGAAGGCGGTGACAGGACCCTTACCTTCATAAAAATGACAGTTTAAATAGCAGTTTTTCAAAGGAAAACAATACCCACCAATAGAGTCATCGACGGCGCTCGAACTGCTCTTGCTGCGGTGCAGGGGAATCCAAAACTTGTTTTCGAGAGGCAAATTAGAAAGTGACCTGTTGCTCCCTCCCAACTCGCACTCTGTGACGACGCTGGCGACCTCATTTTGGCTGGAAGGAAAACTGAAATGGGATTTCTGTGGGGTTCTCCTCTGCAATGTGGCTTTTTACTCACCTGCGAGACAGGTCGAGATTGTGCTCCCTTTCCAAGAGGTTTTTCTCGAACCAATTGAGTCGATATTTTTTAGAGCAAGTCACGTAGAGTAAAAATAAAGTGACGAGAACGACCACGAAGGAAATTATCCCGTAGAAAAAGGTGTAATAGAGGCTTTTTTGAAATAAAACGTAATTATCGTGAGTACTGATATCTTTGTTGAGAACCATTTCTGAAAAAATAAAAACACTTTCATGTTGTCTGAAGGTAAAATAAAATCGATATGGAAACAAACTACAGATGGATCACATTTAAAATTAATTCCGCGCCATATTGATAAGAAATTCCTCAACTGTTTCCACTGTAGCGATTGTTACATCAAAAAAACCTTACGTAAATCATTACCGGCTGCCAAAAGGGCAGTGCTACTCACCGTCGATTTGGCTCTGAGATTTTCCACTAACATACGCCTTATTTCTTTTTCGGTTTCATGGTTGCGAGAAAATAACAATCGCAGTTCTCTCGGAGTCTGTCCTGCGCTGTCCCAGAGATTGTATTTACTGTTTCTCTCACCGACGTCGAGAGAATCACTTCCCACATTCCCCAGTCTCAATCTGACTCTTGGAAGAGGTAATTTTGCTTTTTGTACTTCTCCTTTCCGAATGAGGCCAGATTTCAAATAAATCTTTTCGTCTGCGTCAACGAACTCTTCTAATAAAATAATAGTAAAACAGGCAAAGTTTACTTTTTTTGGCTGAACTGATAGTTTTTACTCCTTCTAAATTAAATAAAATTAGAAATACTGTATGTATTATCATTAGAGATTTGCAAGGAATTAAATTTATTAGCATTGTTTCACTTATAATCTCTGAAAGGTATAAAAACGGTTTAATGATGAAATAACTCCGATGGACCATTTTCCTTTACGAAGTTAAATTAAGTGAAACATTATAAAAACAGGATTTTTTATGAAATTAAAACCACAAAACATAAAATCACAAGTCAAGTTTATTTCTTACAGTATCTTATAATACATAAAAGTGAAAGTTTTAAATCAATTTTATATTTCCTTTTGAAATATGAACTCGTGGGGGACAAAAACTTCCGATGAAAGTCGTTTCGTGGGTTACTTCTCAATCCAGTTACAATGGAATCGAATGGAAACCCAGATTTAAAACAAAACTTCTCAGCAGCTGCGCCATTGAACCTTTTTACCTCCCTTCAACTGAAAAAAAAAAATTCAATCGTTAGTTTTGTGTTTCTTTGAAACGACCCCGGTGAATGAACGAAACCCTTTTAAATACTCAGATGGTTGCAAATTTTGTAATCATTGCGTTCATGTGAACTATACCTAAACATCATCGAACTACATATTTGACATCATAAATAGTGTAATAATGTGAAAGCTTGCTTACTGTAAGAGTCGAGATCAATCTCGTCGGGTAATTCTGTTATGTTCACATCGAATCGATCTTGAACGTCGTTCAGAATCTTAGCGTCGGCTTCTTCGCTCACGAACGTGATCGCCAATCCCTGAAAAGATCGCACGCCATTTTTACAATTAAGTCGTCACATTTCCATCCGACTGACGCGAAGTCCTCCCGAAGCCACGTACCTTGGTGCCGAAACGTCCCGCTCGGGCTACTCTGTGCAGGTAAATGTCAGAGTCTTCTGGCATGTCGTAGTTGAAGACGATGTTGACACGCTCGATGTCCATTCCTCTCCCGAATAAATTGGTCGCGACGAGGATTCTCTGTAAAAAAACAACATTTTTCAATTCAGTTTTTCCACGACAGAAATACTCGATTCGATTCAAGCGGGAGAAAAATCAGGCGATTGCATAAATCAACATCGAACATCTGATGTCCCTATCTAGCAAAATCATCATGAAAAAATTTCCTCGATTGGTTTAAAAGAAGATAGATCATTTTGAATAATAAGAATGAGATCAGCGTAATCAAATTTAAATATAGTTTCAGTACAATCGTATTACCTTTTGAAAATCTTTGAACTGTTGATACCGCGATAACCTCTCCTCCTGAACCATGCCCCCGTGAATGGCGATCGCCGGGAAGTTCTGCTCCGTAAGCAACTGCGCCAATGCCATGCATCGCTGAACGGACTTGACGAAGATGACCACCTACGCGTCAATGGCGGACAATTAGCAAAAGTCAAAGGGTCGGTTCGCAAAAGCCACGTCTCATTTTAGCCCCCGCAATGTGCACTCACCTGGTTGAACTCGAGAATATCGAGCAATTCAAACAGTTTTTTATTTTTTTCATTTTCTTTGAGCTTGACGTAGTGTTGCTGAAGGCCGTGAAGTGTGAGTTTCGCCTCATCGTCCACGTAAACTTCCATCGGCTGATAAGTACACAAAAAAACCAAATGAGTTAATGAGTCCCGATCGAGGGCATTTGCCGGGAGAAAAACTCTTTTTATTTCTAACTCCCCCTCCCCGCCCGAATTCGCTGTTTTTTTTTTTGTTCGAAACCTAACTCCGATTCCCGTTTATTAATGTGCCCTTTCGATATACTGCACGTGTTGTCATGTAACAATAAACGTATGAAAAAACATTTTTCATCCCTCAAATGTTAAAACTTTCGGAAGTTGTTTACTTCACGGTTTTGATTTTCTTTGGAAATGTCAGACGAAGTAAACAACCGATCGACATCAACGCGGCCTTCACTCCTTTCCGATTGTTCTCATTTATTATCAAACTCCCTCCCCTCCCCCCCGAATTAATTACTAGTGTTACCTGCAGGTCGCACATAATTAAAGTGTATCCAAGTACCAAGCAATACTACGATATCTTCAACTGGATGTGTGCAGATACAAAAGGCATCTTTCGATATAATCGATCAGAGCAGTGACGAGCGACCATACACATTTTAAACTATTTTCCCACCCAATGAACGAGACCATCGTCCACGACGAGCATCTTCTCTCTTCCTCTTGGCCATCTTCCTCGACGACCCCCCCAGAAACCCCGAGCGACGCTGCCCCTCGTGTCGGGACAGTGCGATTGAATGGCGCAACGCCGTCGACATGCTCTTCTCGTCCGCAGCTGACTCTCTTCATCTTCTTGGACTTGGACTGGCACCCCCAACCCCCCCAAGACGTGTACCGGCGGGTGGCTTTGTTTTAGGGATTGGGTCGGCGGAGGGGACGAAGATCCATGACGGAGGAGCGAGTTTTTCAGAAATGAGGAGGACGGACGCGACGTTGAGAGAGTTTGGAAAACAGGTCGGAGTGGTTCGTGTTTTTATGGAAATTGTTAACAACTACTCGAGGACATCGGTGAGCCCAGCATTGACCAACTACGTTATAACCGGATAAATATTACATGAAGCAATTACATCTTGCATAAATTTTTTGCAGACGGGACGAATCTCCTTGCTCAATGTCGCACTAAACATCATCACTTGCTTTACATGCGGAGTGTTTCTAAAGATTTCTTGTACGTCTCGTCTCATATCTGGAAATGCGAAACAAAGTCAGTCAGAAAACAAAAAAAAAAAAAGAAAGAAAACAAAACAATTCACAATCAACCGAAACGAACCTAATTGCTCGAGCATTTTGTCACATTCGTCTAAAATAAAATGTTTCAAATACTTCAAGTTGAGTTTCTTATTCCTAACGAGGGCAAGTATTCTGCCGGGCGTTCCGACGACGATGTGAGGCGTACAACTTTTTAGCGTTTCTTCATCCTTCTGTATTGGCAGTCCTCCGAAAAACACTCCGACCTAAAATAAAAACAGACTCATATTACACCACAAACACAAACTATCAACAGACAAAAGCCTAAGAAGTAACTGAAGAGCAATTGTCTTTGTCATGCATAAAAAGCACTCAGAGAGAGAGTTCAGATTTAATCATTTTATCAGATTATAAAATTTTCATCAGTGTGCTTCATTAAAAAAAAAAGTTTTAAAGCAAATTTTTATGCTCTTTCCTATTGATTCAACAATTCTAAATGTTCAAAAACAAGACAATGACTAGAAATTACAAACTTATCATTATACATTAAAACTACTTTGGATTATTATAGTATTTATGACATAACTAATTTTTTATTAGCAATTAAAAGTAAATACTTTGATACAATTTTCTTAATAATTAATCATTTTAATTTTATCACTTTTTATTATGAATTTAAATTAAATAATAACTATTAAATTATATCCAACAATAATTGAACTTCATTGCACTAATATTTGTAGACTTAATTAATTACAATTACTGATTTAATTTAGTGAAATCAAAGCAAAGAATTTCACATGTAATGAAATGAACAAACCTTTGTCTGCGGCATGTACTTGGAAAACCTTTCATACTCCTTACTTATTTGAAATGCAAGTTCTCTTGTGTGGCACATTACTAACACATATACTTGATTTTCTGTTGGTTCTAGCTGCTGCAATGTGGCCAAGACAAATACTGCAGTTTTCCCCATGCCAGACTTGGCCTGGCATAAAATATCCATACCCAAAACTGCTTGAGGAATGCATTCATGTTGTACTGTAAGGATAACATATATATAATTTCATCAATTATAGCAATATTTCCAAATTATAAGTTATAAAAAGTATACTATACCTTCAGAAGGATGTTCGAATCCACAATCGATTATGGCTCGAAGAATTTCGGGTTTTAGTAAAAAATCCCTAAAACCTGAGCTGTGAATTGATACGTAGGTGCCCTTAACCTTTTCTTTGGCGGTTCCTTCGATCTGAGCCTCGACCCCGGCTTCTGGCTGTTCTTCGTCCTCATAATCTAACAAATCCTCATGATCCGCCATTGTTCTGCAAAGAGATTAAAACCGCTTTAGTAATTAACATCAGCTTGGAATAGATATTGCCTAGGCTTGTGTAATACGCCTTCTTGGCGAATGCAACTAATGAAATGACGCCACACAACTTAGAAGAAAACGTTACTCTACACGAACTGTTCCAATTTACCAAAACAAAGCTAAAAATTTACCGATTTAAAATAAGTTTTGTAAAACTTCTACAGATGAGCCCTCAAGTAGAATAAATACTCTGAGAATAAACGAACCGGGCTACTAGTGCTCGTAAAAAAATTTACGAGTTCATTCCAAATTTACGCGAAAAATACGATACATCTACTAAAAATCGCAAAACTGAGACGCTGCTTAACATCAGTGCAACACGAAAACAAAACTGAAATTAGTGATTGCTTCATACAAACCTGATAAAAAATACCAAACAAATAATACGGCTTCCCTCACAAAACAACCGGAATAAATATGGCGGAACGCTTCTGTAGCGCTTTCCGGCTTGTCATTAAACCATAGCAAGGCTTCTTATTCGATTTGCTGCGAATCATCGCATTGTAATCAACCGAAGCAAATCACTGTCATTGGTTGATTTTTTTGTTTATTGTCGGATGCAAGAGCAAAATTAGTGGATTCGTCTGTTAACGCGATGTTTTTAAGTTAAAAATAATGGAAAATTTTCGATTTAAAACATTTTTCATTAATTATGAGCGTAATAATTAAATCTTGGTTATTATTTGTGAAATAAATATTTACTAAAAAGAACTGGTAAGGCAAAAATGAAAAAATGGAGCAATAAAATAAGTCACATAGGTCAATTTTAGGTCAAAATTTTACTTACAAATTTTTTTCACAGAAAAAATGATGGATTCAGAAGAGCAAGATGTTAATTCACGCTTGGAATTCTGCGATAGATGGAATTATCTTCCTGACTGCATATTACTTCACATTTTTCAGTATCTGTCTCCAAGGGAATTGCTAAATGTTGGCTTGACTTGCAAGACATGGCTTAGAGTCTGCTATGATGAATTTCTCTGGAAAGATTTGGTTTATTCACGTTTTCAAATTGACCCTAGCATAAGCATATTGCCGGGAAAACATTCTTGGCTGCAGGAATATAAAAGATTAACATATCACACTCCAGTTGTTCAAACTGAAGTTCTCAAGGATCACACTCACCAAGTGCTTCATGTTAGTTTTTCTCACAATGGTAAATTATTTGCAACTTGTTCAAAAGATGGTTCTGTATTGGTGTGGGATTCAGGGTATCCTGCCAGAATGAAGTATTATAAGGACATGAAAGTTTTTTGCTGGAAATACACTCAGTTTTGTCAGTTCAATGAGTCTGATACTCTTTTGCTTGTTTCTGGAGTGCACTTTGACATTCCTCACAGCACTTCAGGAGAGATTGCAGTGTTTAGTTTACAAGGTGAGGAAAACACTGATGTTTCATAAAGAACTCATATTAGTCTCATTATAAATTGCAATTGGTTTATTTCAGATGGTTTTAATTTACAATGCAGAGTTGTAAATAAACCCTATGACATATTTGGAACATGGTACAGTGATCATTATTTATTGTCTGGAGATCTCTATTGGTTGGGTCATTTGGTTAGCTCATCCATTCTTTGGTTAAATAAGGCATCTCAAGAAACTTCTTCTGAGCATGTGCCTGTTATAAGTCAACTTTATAGGTTTTACAATTGTAATGCCAGTTCAATTAGGGCTGTGATGGTAGCCAATTGTTTGTTTCCAACAACAGATGAAAAAAGTGATCAAGAAGGGGAAGACGAAAAGAATGGGATAGGGCAATCAAATGTATCACAGCATGTGAGAGGAAATCCTCCCTCTCATAGAGATATAAATAATACTTCTAAGGGGAGCACTAATGCAACAGGAGGATTTAAGCCTGAGTAAGCAGTTTCAGTTTATTCTCCGTTAATCTTCATACTGTGTTTAAATATAACTTCACACTCTAATTTTATTCTTCAATGATAAATTAGTTTTATATTTAATTTTAAGGTGTTCTTCACTAGAAAAAAGCTTTCTAAAATGGAAAAATCTGGGAGAGGGTTTAGAACATGTTAGTCCTATTTATTACAATCAAGATTACAGAAAAGTGGAAACAGAGACACAGCCAAGCTGTTTCGATAACTCGGACGCGAGTATGAGTGAAGAAGGAACACTGAGCCAAAGTGGTCAGTTTGATTTGATGTTTGCCTTTTCCAAAATGGAGCAATCGCTTTATTCTCAATTGCTTTACAGATGAGAGTAACGATATGCCAGTGGATTCGGAAGGGGGATCGGATATTTGTTTAGAAAATGATTGCAGTGAATCGGAGGATTTGTCCGAAACAAACGTAGAAAAACTATTGATTTTCACGACCGGTTCTAAAACTTACACTCCTCATCAAATAGGTAATTGTGTGAAACTTTAGAAGGATCATCAGATAATTTCGCCTTGATAATAAAGAAAAAAATGTGCAGGTTTTAAACGAATCAAACCACTCGTGTTCCCGAAGAGGATAGACCCGGGCCCCAGTCTCGCTGAAAGGATTGCTGAAAGAGAGAGAAGAAATTCAGAATCTCCTCCAAATCCTGAACCCAACTGGCTGGATTACGAGTCAGTCGCTGAGAAGTTCGATAAGGTTGATCATTTAATTGATCTTCATGGGCACATCATCGGAATGGGTCTCTCTCCCGACCACAGGTAAAAATATCGAAACAAAAGCTTTGAGTGCCTCCACAATGAATGTCTGCGCTTTCAGGTACTTATACGTGAACAACAGACCCTGGCCTCAGGGTTGTGTCGTAGAAAACCCATTAAATCCGCCACCGATCGCTCAGGAAATTGACATTCATGTGATCGATTTAGTCACTCTGAAAGAAGTGGGTACAATGCTGAGGGCTCACAAAGCTTACACTCCAAACAACGAGTGCTTTTTTATTTTCCTAAACGTCTGCAATGAATACGTGGCGAGGTAAGACGGACAGCTTCGCATTTATCGAATCTGGAGGAGGTATTATAATTGGTAAACGTTACAGTGGCGCCGAAGACAAGCACGGTTATCTCTGGGATCGCCATTACGGGATTTGCCTGGCAAAATATCCGCACACGGACGTGGTGAATTCGGTCGCGTTCAATCCTAAGGATTCGGAAATGCTCGTGACAACGTCCGATGACTACACGATTAAAATATGGCGGTCCAAGCACAGAGTGAAGCAACTGAAGATCGAAAACGGTAATTATTTGCCAAGAGGTCTGGAAATACGGTTGAGAAATAAAAAATGAAGATGAGGTTATTAATTTAGTCTCGAATGGATTTTCGCTTGAATCAGAGCCAATACAAATAACTTAAACCGTTAAAAAATATAGTTTGCGTTGTTATAATCCAATTAATCAAAAAAGAAGCCGAAATGAATGAGAAATCTTTTTTTAATCATTATTCAAAAGGAATCGAATTTCGCTTTAATTTCCCCTAAATTGCCGTTTTTTATCATTCCAAAAGCTCACAGTGGAAAGTGCCTTTTTAATTTAGAAGAAAAATGGTGACAGTGATCTTTCTCAGCTTTTCATAAATTTAAATAACTGAAAATTATGAGTTTCAGCAGTCAGAAAATCTTTCACATCATTTTAAAACATTTTACAACATTGTGGAAAGATTTATGAGAGAATCACAGCGAATGTTATTGTTAATCACATTGTTAAAATTAGCACCGACATTGTAAAATAGTGAGGTCGTAAATTTTAAAATTTGGCGTCGTTTCTTGAAAAAATCACTTTTAACAACTCACTTAGAATTCGATTTTTAAAAAATGACTTATATTATTGCAGTATATTAAAAAGTTAATACTGTCCTAAAAAATGTGTATAACTTCAGTGTGATTTTAATAGTTATATTTTTATAATTAAAATCATGTGCTCCATCAACTGTCTTCAGATGTAGGAATTTTACCTTTTTTTTTAGAATATAAAAACCGAATGTTAAAATATAAAAAAATTTTATAAATGGTCTTCGATCTTAAGGATATTTTTAATTGTCAGTCAGTTCTTCCTGTAGGTTTTTCGGGATTTTTTTTAAACGTCAAACTCAAATTTTCTGTAAAAGTTTTGTAATTCAGCGAAAGCCTTTTTCAAGCAGCCAATGATATTGTACAAAATAAAAGAGATTCTGTGAAAAATATGCTCAGAATATGCCTTTGAGTGTTCGTGCTTGAAACTTATATTTGAATTTAATTACGAATTCTTCTGTCAATTTCAATAATCGTAAACTGTTTTACTCATTAAATTTTCTAATATTGCTGTTATGTTTAAAGAATGAAATTCGGGGGGAAATGACAGTCAAGTTGTAGCAAACACGCCCAGGAACATGCTCAAATATGCACAATGTTAATCTGTACAAAACCATATATTGACAGGGAAAAGTGTACAGTGGCAAAGAATGGGAATGATTTTTTTCTTAGCACAGGTATTAATATTAAGGCGCACTACCCAAAGATAAAATGTGCCTTTTAATTTTTTGTAAAAACACCCAGAATTGTTATATGAATGAAATTTTGATTTGTTTTTCTTTTTTTTTTTCATGATAATTTATATGTATTATATTGTTTTTATCTATCAGTTTTGACAGGCAAATGAAAACTTAACTAAAACATATATATTTTTGTTGTTAACTATATCATGAAGGATTGCTCTTCACTTTGATATTTCTTGATATTTACTTGGATATTTTATGGTATCACGCAATTGCTGTCCATGAGTTTTTGTTTTGATTTTACTGTTTTTTTTAATAAATTATATTAAATTATTGAAAAAATTTCAAATTTCTGACGTTATTAATGGGTTTCGATTTTTTATCAATTATGTTCATATGAATTTTGAAGATTATTGAAACCAAAATGGAGTTAATTTAGAATAGGAGATTTTATTGAACTTACAGTTCATGTTAATGAAGCAATTAACAGATAAAGTTTTTTTGAAGACATTAAAAGTAATAATTTCCGCAAAAACGAAAACTTAATTTCGTCGTTACCTTCTTAGACTTTTCCCTGTACTACTAATGTACCAGAAAATAAAATCCCTCAGAATAAAACGAAATACACATAGATCTATTCTTTGGGAAGTAGAGAAACGGAAAAAACCCCTTGGAAGCTCAGAGGACGCCGTTGTTTCAAGTTATTCGTAAAACTAACTTTTCCAAACTTTTTCAAACTTTTTCCTGTACTCCCAAATGTACCAAAAAATGAAATCTCTCAAAATAAAACAAAATACACATAGATCTATTCTTTGGGAAGTAGAGAAACGGAAAAAACCCCTCCTGAGCTCAGAGGACGCCGTTGTTTCAAGTTATTCGTAAAACTAACTTTTCCAAACTTTTTCAAACTTTTTTCTGTACTCCCAAATGTACCAAAAAATGAAATCTCTCAGAATAAAACAAAATACACATAGATCTATTCTTTGGGAAGTAGAGAAACGGAAAAAACCCCTCCTGAGCTCAGAGGACGCCGTTGTTTCAAGTTATTCGTAAAACTAACTTTTTCAAACTTTTTCAAACTTTTTTCTGTACTCCCAAATGTACCAAAAATCGAAATGTGATTAATTAAAACAAAATACACATAGATCAATTCTTTAGGATGTAGAGAAACGGAAAAAACCCCTCCTGAGCTCAGAGGACGCCGTTGTTTCAAGTTATTCGTAAAACTAACTTTTCCAAACTTTTTCAAACTTTTTTCTGTACTCCCAAATGTACCAAAAAATGAAATCTCTCAGAATAAAACAAAATACACATAGATCTATTCTTTGGGAAGTAGAGAAACGGAAAAAACCCCTCCTGAGCTCAGAGGACGCCGTTGTTTCAAGTTATTCGTAAAACTAACTTTTCCAAACTTTTTCAAACTTTTTCCTGTACTCCCAAATGTACCAAAAAATGAAATCTCTCAGAATAAAACAAAATACACATAGATCTATTCTTTGGGAAGTAGAGAAACGGAAAAAACCCCTTGGAAGCTCAGAGGACGCCGTTGTTTCAAGTTATTCGTAAAACTAACTTTTCCAAACTTTTTCAAACTTTTTTCTGTACTCCCAAATGTACCAAAAAATGAAATCTCTCAGAATAAAACAAAATACACATAGATCTATTCTTTGGGAAGTAGAGAAACGGAAAAAACCCCTCCTGAGCTCAGAGGACGCCGTTGTTTCAAGTTATTCGTAAAACTAACTTTTCCAAACTTTTTCAAACTTTTTTCTGTACTCCCAAATGTACCAAAAAATGAAATCTCTCAGAATAAAACAAAATACACATAGATCTATTCTTTGGGAAGTAGAGAAACGGAAAAAACCCCTCCTGAGCTCAGAGGACGCCGTTGTTTCAAGTTATTCGTAAAACTAACTTTTCCAAACTTTTTCAAACTTTTTCCTGTACTCCCAAATGTACCAAAAAATGAAATCTCTCAAAATAAAACAAAATACACATAGATCTATTCTTTGGGAAGTAGAGAAACGGAAAAAACCCCTCCTGAGCTCAGAGGACGCCGTTGTTTCAAGTTATTCGTAAAACTAACTTTTCCAAACTTTTTCAAACTTTTTTCTGTACTCCCAAATGTACCAAAAATCGAAATGTGATTAATTAAAACAAAATACACATAGATCAATTCTTTAGGATGTAGAGAAACGGAAAAAACCCCTTGGAAGCTCAGAGGACGCCGTTGTTTCAAGTTATTCGTAGAACTAACTTTTCCAAACTTTTTCAAACTTTTTTCTGTACTCCCAAATGTACCAAAAAATGAAATCTCTCAGAATAAAACGAAATACACATAGATCTATTCTTTGGGAAGTAGAGAAACGGAAAAAACCCCTCCTGAGCTCAGAGGACGCCGTTGTTTCAAGTTATTCGTAAAACTAACTTTTCCAAACTTTTTCAAACTTTTTTCTGTACTCCCAAATGTACCAAAAAATGAAATCTCTCAGAATAAAACAAAATACACATAGATCTATTCTTTGGGAAGTAGAGAAACGGAAAAAACCCCTCCTGAGCTCAGAGGACGCCGTTGTTTCAAGTTATTCGTAAAACTAACTTTTCCAAACTTTTTCAAACTTTTTCCTGTACTCCCAAATGTACCAAAAAATGAAATCTCTCAGAATAAAACAAAATACACATAGATCTATTCTTTGGGAAGTAGAGAAACGGAAAAAACCCCTCCTGAGCTCAGGGGACGCCGTTGTTTCAAGTTATTCGTAAAACTAACTTTTCCAAACTTTTTCAAACTTTTTCCTGTACTCCCAAATGTACCAAAAAATGAAATCTCTCAGAATAAAACAAAATACACATAGATCTATTCTTTGGGAAGTAGAGAAACGGAAAAAACCCGTCGGAGCCTCAGCTGACGCCTTTGTTCATTTTTATTTGTAAAACTAACTTTTTCAAACTTTTTCAAACTTTTTCCTGTACTCCCAAATGTACCAAAAAATGAAATCTCTCAGAATAAAACAAAATACACATAGATCTATTCTTTGGGAAGTAGAGAAACGGAAAAAACCCCTCCTGAGCTCAGAGGACGCCGTTGTTTCAAGTTATTCGTAAAACTAACTTTTCCAAACTTTTTCAAACTTTTTTCTGTACTCCCAAATGTACCAAAAAATGAAATCTCTCAGAATAAAACGATATGCACATAGATCTATTCTTTGGGAAGTAGAGAAACGGAAAAAACCCCTTGGAAGCTCAGAGGACGCCGTTGTTTCAAGTTATTCGTAAAACTAACTTTTCCAAACTTTTTCAAACTTTTTTCTGTACTCCCAAATGTACCAAAAAATGAAATCTCTCAGAATAAAACAAAATACACATAGATCTATTCTTTGGGAAGTAGAGAAACGGAAAAAACCCCTTGGAAGCTCAGAGGACGCCGTTGTTCATTTTTATTTGTAAAACTAACTTTTCCAAACTTTTTCAAACTTTTTCCTGTACTCCCAAATGTACCAAAAAATGAAATCTCTCAGAATAAAACAAAATACACATAGATCTATTCTTTGGGAAGTAGAGAAACGGAAAAAACCCCTTGGAAGCTCAGAGGACGCCGTTGTTCATTTTTATTTGTAAAACTAACTTTTCCAAACTTTTTCAAACTTTTTTCTGTACTCCCAAATGTACCAAAAAATGAAATCTCTCAGAATAAAACGATATGCACATAGATCTATTCTTTGGGAAGTAGAGAAACGGAAAAAACCCCTCCTGAGCTCAGAGGACGCCGTTGTTTCAAGTTATTCGTAAAACTAACTTTTCCAAACTTTTTCAAACTTTTTTCTGTACTCCCAAATGTACCAAAAAATGAAATCTCTCAGAATAAAACGAAATACACATAGATCTATTCTTTGGGAAGTAGAGAAACGAAAAAAACCCCTCCTGAGCTCAGAGGACGCCGTTGTTTCAAGTTATTCGTAAAACTAACTTTTCCAAACTTTTTCAAACTTTTTCCTGTACTCCCAAATGTACCAAAAAATGAAATTTCTCAGAATAAAACAAAATACACATAGATCTATTCTTTGGGAAGTAGAGAAACGGAAAAAACCCCTTGGAAGCTCAGAGGACGCCGTTGTTTCAAGTTATTCGTAAAACTAACTTTTCCAAACTTTTTCAAACTTTTTCCTGTACTCCCAAATGTACCAAAAAATGAAATCTCTCAGAATAAAACAAAATACACATAGATCTATTCTTTGGGAAGTAGAGAAACGGAAAAAACCCCTCCTGAGCTCAGAGGACGCCGTTGTTTCAAGTTATTCGTAAAACTAACTTTTCCAAACTTTTTCAAACTTTTTCCTGTACTCCCAAATGTACCAAAAATCGAAATGTGATTAATTAAAACAAAATACACATAGATCTATTCTTTGGGAAGTAGAGAAACGGAAAAAACCCCTCCTGAGCTCAGAGGACGCCGTTGTTTCAAGTTATTCGTAAAACTAACTTTTCCAAACTTTTTCAAACTTTTTTCTGTACTCCCAAATGTACCAAAAAATGAAATCTCTCAGAATAAAACAAAATACACATAGATCTATTCTTTGGGAAGTAGAGAAACGGAAAAAACCCCTTGGAAGCTCAGAGGACGCCGTTGTTTCAAGTTATTCGTAAAACTAACTTTTCCAAACTTTTTCAAACTTTTTCCTGTACTCCCAAATGTACCAAAAAATGAAATCTCTCAAAATAAAACAAAATACACATAGATCTATTCTTTGGGAAGTAGAGAAACGGAAAAAACCCCTCCTGAGCTCAGAGGACGCCGTTGTTTCAAGTTATTCGTAAAACTAACTTTTCCAAACTTTTTCAAACTTTTTCCTGTACTCCCAAATGTACCAAAAAATGAAATCTCTCAGAATAAAACAAAATACACATAGATCTATTCTTTGGGAAGTAGAGAAACGGAAAAAACCCCTTGGAAGCTCAGAGGACGCCGTTGTTTCAAGTTATTCGTAAAACTAACTTTTCCAAACTTTTTCAAACTTTTTTCTGTACTCCCAAATGTACCAAAAAATGAAATCTCTCAGAATAAAACAAAATACACATAGATCTATTCTTTGGGAAGTAGAGAAACGGAAAAAACCCCTCCTGAGCTCAGAGGACGCCGTTGTTTCAAGTTATTCGTAAAACTAACTTTTCCAAACTTTTTCAAACTTTTTTCTGTACTCCCAAATGTACCAAAAAATGAAATCTCTCAGAATAAAACAAAATACACATAGATCTATTCTTTGGGAAGTAGAGAAACGGAAAAAACCCCTCCTGAGCTCAGAGGACGCCGTTGTTTCAAGTTATTCGTAAAACTAACTTTTCCAAACTTTTTCAAACTTTTTCCTGTACTCCCAAATGTACCAAAAAATGAAATCTCTCAAAATAAAACAAAATACACATAGATCTATTCTTTGGGAAGTAGAGAAACGGAAAAAACCCCTCCTGAGCTCAGAGGACGCCGTTGTTTCAAGTTATTCGTAAAACTAACTTTTCCAAACTTTTTCAAACTTTTTTCTGTACTCCCAAATGTACCAAAAATCGAAATGTGATTAATTAAAACAAAATACACATAGATCAATTCTTTAGGATGTAGAGAAACGGAAAAAACCCCTTGGAAGCTCAGAGGACGCCGTTGTTTCAAGTTATTCGTAGAACTAACTTTTCCAAACTTTTTCAAACTTTTTTCTGTACTCCCAAATGTACCAAAAAATGAAATCTCTCAGAATAAAACGAAATACACATAGATCTATTCTTTGGGAAGTAGAGAAACGGAAAAAACCCCTCCTGAGCTCAGAGGACGCCGTTGTTTCAAGTTATTCGTAAAACTAACTTTTCCAAACTTTTTCAAACTTTTTTCTGTACTCCCAAATGTACCAAAAAATGAAATCTCTCAGAATAAAACAAAATACACATAGATCTATTCTTTGGGAAGTAGAGAAACGGAAAAAACCCCTCCTGAGCTCAGAGGACGCCGTTGTTTCAAGTTATTCGTAAAACTAACTTTTCCAAACTTTTTCAAACTTTTTCCTGTACTCCCAAATGTACCAAAAAATGAAATCTCTCAAAATAAAACAAAATACACATAGATCTATTCTTTGGGAAGTAGAGAAACGGAAAAAACCCCTCCTGAGCTCAGAGGACGCCGTTGTTTCAAGTTATTCGTAAAACTAACTTTTCCAAACTTTTTCAAACTTTTTTCTGTACTCCCAAATGTACCAAAAATCGAAATGTGATTAATTAAAACAAAATACACATAGATCAATTCTTTAGGATGTAGAGAAACGGAAAAAACCCCTTGGAAGCTCAGAGGACGCCGTTGTTTCAAGTTATTCGTAAAACTAACTTTTCCAAACTTTTTCAAACTTTTTTCTGTACTCCCAAATGTACCAAAAAATGAAATCTCTCAGAATAAAACGAAATACACATAGATCTATTCTTTGGGAAGTAGAGAAACGGAAAAAACCCCTCCTGAGCTCAGAGGACGCCGTTGTTTCAAGTTATTCGTAGAACTAACTTTTCCAAACTTTTTCAAACTTTTTTCTGTACTCCCAAATGTACCAAAAAATGAAATCTCTCAAAATAAAACAAAATACACATAGATCTATTCTTTAGGATGTAGAGAAACGGAAAAAACCTCTCCTGAGCTCAGGTGACGCCGTTGTTTCGAGTTATTCGTAAAACTAACTTTTTCAAACTTTTTCAAACTTTTTTCTGTACTCCCAAATGTACCAAAAAATGAAATCTCTCAGAATAAAACGAAATACACATAGATCTATTCTTTGGGAAGTAGAGAAACGGAAAAAACCCCTCCTGAGCTCAGAGGACGCCGTTGTTTCAAGTTATTCGTAGAACTAACTTTTCCAAACTTTTTCAAACTTTTTTCTGTACTCCCAAATGTACCAAAAAATGAAATCTCTCAAAATAAAACAAAATACACATAGATCTATTCTTTAGGATGTAGAGAAACGGAAAAAACCTCTCCTGAGCTCAGGTGACGCCGTTGTTTCGAGTTATTCGTAAAACTAACTTTTTCAAACTTTTTCAAACTTTTTTCTGTACTCCCAAATGTACCAAAAATCGAAATGTGATTAATTAAAACAAAATACACATAGATCTATTCTTTAGGATGTAGAGAAACGGAAAAAACCTCTCCTGAGCTCAGGTGACGCCGTTGTTTCAAGTTATTCGTAAAACTAACTTTTCCAAACTTTTTCAAACTTTTTTCTGTACTCCCAAATGTACCAAAAATCGAAATGTGATTAATTAAAACAAAATACACATAGATCTATTCTTTGGGAAGTAGAGAAACGGAAAAAACCCCTCCTGAGCTCAGAGGACGCCGTTGTTTCAAGTTATTCGTAAAACTAACTTTTCCAAACTTTTTCAAACTTTTTTCTGTACTCCCAAATGTACCAAAAAATGAAATCTCTCAGAATAAAACGAAATACACATAGATCTATTCTTTAGGAAGTAGAGAAACGGAAAAAACCCCTTGGAAGCTCAGAGGACGCCGTTGTTTCAAGTTATTCGTAAAACTAACTTTTCCAAACTTTTTCAAACTTTTTTCTGTACTCCCAAATGTACCAAAAATCGAAATGTGATTAATTAAAACAAAATACACATAGATCAATTCTTTAGGATGTAGAGAAACGGAAAAAACCCCTCCTGAGCTCAGAGGACGCCGTTGTTTCAAGTTATTCGTAAAACTAACTTTTCCAAACTTTTTCAAACTTTTTTCTGTACTCCCAAATGTACCAAAAAATGAAATCTCTCAGAATAAAACAAAATACACATAGACCTATTCTTTGGGAAGTAGAGAAACGGAAAAAACCCCTTGGAAGCTCAGAGGACGCCGTTGTTTCAAGTTATTCGTAAAACTAACTTTTCCAAACTTTTTCAAACTTTTTTCTGTACTCCCAAATGTACCAAAAAATGAAATCTCTCAGAATAAAACAAAATACACATAGATCTATTCTTTGGGAAGTAGAGAAACGGAAAAAACCCCTCCTGAGCTCAGAGGACGCCGTTGTTTCAAGTTATTCGTAAAACTAACTTTTCCAAACTTTTTCAAACTTTTTTCTGTACTCCCAAATGTACCAAAAATCGAAATGTGATTAATTAAAACAAAATACACATAGATCTATTCTTTAGGATGTAGAGAAACGGAAAAAACCTCTCCTGAGCTCAGGTGACGCCGTTGTTTCGAGTTATTCGTAAAACTAACTTTTTCAAACTTTTTCAAACTTTTTTCTGTACTCCCAAATGTACCAAAAATCGAAATGTGATTAATTAAAACAAAATACACATAGATCAATTCTTTAGGATGTAGAGAAACGGAAAAAACCCCTCCTGAGCTCAGAGGACGCCGTTGTTTCAAGTTATTCGTAAAACTAACTTTTCCAAACTTTTTCAAACTTTTTCCTGTACTCCCAAATGTACCAAAAAATGAAATCTCTCAGAATAAAACAAAATACACATAGATCTATTCTTTGGGAAGTAGAGAAACGGAAAAAACCCCTTGGAAGCTCAGAGGACGCCGTTGTTTCAAGTTATTCGTAAAACTAACTTTTCCAAACTTTTTCAAACTTTTTTCTGTACTCCCAAATGTACCAAAAATCGAAATGTGATTAATTAAAACAAAATACACATAGATCAATTCTTTAGGATGTAGAGAAACGGAAAAAACCCCTCCTGAGCTCAGAGGACGCCGTTGTTTCAAGTTATTCGTAAAACTAACTTTTCCAAACTTTTTCAAACTTTTTTCTGTACTCCCAAATGTACCAAAAAATGAAATCTCTCAGAATAAAACAAAATACACATAGACCTATTCTTTGGGAAGTAGAGAAACGGAAAAAACCCCTTGGAAGCTCAGAGGACGCCGTTGTTTCAAGTTATTCGTAAAACTAACTTTTCCAAACTTTTTCAAACTTTTTTCTGTACTCCCAAATGTACCAAAAAATGAAATCTCTCAGAATAAAACAAAATACACATAGATCTATTCTTTGGGAAGTAGAGAAACGGAAAAAACCCCTCCTGAGCTCAGAGGACGCCGTTGTTTCAAGTTATTCGTAAAACTAACTTTTCCAAACTTTTTCAAACTTTTTTCTGTACTCCCAAATGTACCAAAAAATGAAATCTCTCAGAATAAAACAAAATACACATAGATCTATTCTTTGGGAAGTAGAGAAACGGAAAAAACCCCTCCTGAGCTCAGAGGACGCCGTTGTTTCAAGTTATTCGTAAAACTAACTTTTCCAAACTTTTTCAAACTTTTTCCTGTACTCCCAAATGTACCAAAAAATGAAATCTCTCAAAATAAAACAAAATACACATAGATCTATTCTTTGGGAAGTAGAGAAACGGAAAAAACCCCTCCTGAGCTCAGAGGACGCCGTTGTTTCAAGTTATTCGTAAAACTAACTTTTCCAAACTTTTTCAAACTTTTTTCTGTACTCCCAAATGTACCAAAAATCGAAATGTGATTAATTAAAACAAAATACACATAGATCAATTCTTTAGGATGTAGAGAAACGGAAAAAACCCCTTGGAAGCTCAGAGGACGCCGTTGTTTCAAGTTATTCGTAAAACTAACTTTTCCAAACTTTTTCAAACTTTTTTCTGTACTCCCAAATGTACCAAAAAATGAAATCTCTCAGAATAAAACGAAATACACATAGATCTATTCTTTGGGAAGTAGAGAAACGGAAAAAACCCCTCCTGAGCTCAGAGGACGCCGTTGTTTCAAGTTATTCGTAAAACTAACTTTTCCAAACTTTTTCAAACTTTTTCCTGTACTAATAAATGTACCAAAAAATGAAATCTCTCAGAATAAAACGAAATGCACATAGATCTATTCTTTGGGAAGTAGAGAAACGGAATAAACACCTCCTGAATTCTCCTGACGCCGTTGTTC
>JAQIBA010000340.1:0-22549 GCA_028293925.1 Brueelia nebulosa | reverse complement strand
GCCATTTTCCAACGTCAGCAGTGGGTGAGATTGGATTAATACACAGTGGGGAGGAAAGTCGTCAGCGTTTCTTCAGGTGAGTGGTCGTCGATGTTGAGGAACGATTCCACGTCGGAATACGGCCTCTGAGAGGGTTTTATTGGGGGAGCATAAAAGCTAAAACCATAAAAAGGGATGAAGGCGTAATTAATTCAAAAAAAAACGTAATTAAGACACTCAGCTTGGCATTACAAGCAGAGAATACTTTTCCGGATGTTAAGGGTTCGTTACACACCTTTGGTGAGTTCTCTTTTTAATCATTGGTTTTCTTATCATTCGAATTTTCTTTAAATTCACAAAATATTAACAAATAATTATTAATAAGTCACAAATTAATTATTATTAAGGCCATTAATTGGAGAAAATTTGCTTTGTCTTTGTATTCCTGGTTTGGAACTGCTGTTCTTTCTATCAGTGCTTAACCCTTTGCGGTCGTATGTCTACTCTCAGCCACCACAGCAAGGAGCTGTACGAATATATACGAATCTGATACTGTATGCATTCCTATATCAGTTTATATTTTTTTTAAGGGAACCTCAATGCCTGACGAACTCATTCACGAACTAATACGGTGAATTAGTTACTGTAGAATACTGTATGTCTTATATTGTATGCATTACTATATCAGTTTCAACTTTTACTGAGGGAACCTCAGTGCCTGACGAACCTATTCACGAAATAATACGGTTAATTAGTTACTGTAGCATACTGTATGTCTTATACTGTATCCATTCCTATATCAGTTTAAACTTTTCCTCAATTTCTATTAAACCTTTTCATTAACTAATACAATTGGAGATAACGAAGAGGTGTCGTCTTTTGAACGTAACAAAATCGACAACGTTCGCAGATACAGAGAATATTTGTAAATATTCTATGTATAAATACAATTTTGTACAAATAAATAATAAATTAAGTAAATATTAAATAAATTAAATAAATATAAAAAATATTAAGTAAATTAAATAATTAATAAATATAAATCAATAATTTTGTATAAATAATATTCTATGTATAAATAAATTGTATGAATACAATTTTCAAAATTGTATTTAGGAGTAATTAGAGATTCTCTCTTGTTAAAATATGACTGAATATTAGTGAATATTATGTATATGTATCCCTGCTCTTTCCAAAGAAATTAATTCCGACCAATATATACCTATACACAAATTTTATACCACCGCAGAGGGTTAAAATGACTGCTGAATCATATTTTCCTCTTTGATTATCATCTTTGGATTCAAATCCATCACTTCAATCATTCGGGTGTATAATTATAATTTAATAATCGTTACAATGTAACCCTTTTCCCACTTTTTTCCATTTCTCTATGTATGAATAAAAGATCAGTTCTCACCGTTTGGGGTGGAAAAAAGACAGCGATGAAAATACGTGAGAAAGAAAGCGAAAGTTCAAACACTTCAAAAAAGAAATTAAAAGGTCATCCAGAGTTCAAAAATGGCCGACAGCTCTGAGTAGAAAAGTCAGCACTTCCACTTTCTTTATACTCAACGTCATTCAAACGTGTCTTTAATAACCGAATGAGAGACATTTTCCGGGGGAAAATTCAAAACAAAACCAAATCGACTAAATGAAAATATCCAAAAAATGTCAAGGAAGCAAGAATTTTCTGATTAAGGACTAAAAATATAACGGTTTTTTATCACGTGACGGCAAAACCGGTAGTGACGTCATCGTTCGATAAACTGATTAACTGACGTGACTATTGCCATGAGTGATGAATGGTGCTAAAACATACAAATTATAAAGCGTTCCGAATAGCTTTTTTTTTCTTTTTTTTTTGCGGCGGCAGGAATTGATTTCTCCAACTTTGCCCTCTCTCTCTCTCTCTCTCTCTTTTTGAGTCGACGGAGGGAATATAATGTCTCTTTCTTCCCGCGTCTTTCTCCGTTGCTCATCCATCCATCCATCACTCTATTATTTCCTTATTGTAATTTGGTCCAATAATTTATTCGTGACGTTTGTCCCAGGTCTCTCAGTCTTCCTTCCTTTTCGGGGAATTCCAGGACCGAATCTCGCCCGGATACTCCCCTCCCTCCGGGAGGAGGGGACACTCATTATTTAATTAATTCTTAAGCGGATGAGAGTCCGGCGCCGTCCGGTGCGGGATTATCGGGAGATTTGCACTGCAGCAACTCGAAGCGTTCATTCGGCAAATAAAAGAGACAATTTATGACTTGTGCGAAATCAGCCGGGGAATAAATAAAAAAAATAGCGTGTTTAATCAGTCTAATCTTGCTCGTTTCTAAACCACCGCCCCGTTCGTGGAATTAATTATATTCGTCCGTCCGCGAGTGCACAACCGAACGGGTGACGGTTCCTCACTTCGCTCCTGATTTACCGTTCCCTTTTCCCGAACGTTTTCCCGGGATATTAATCTTGAACGTGTTTCGGCTCGGCCTTCCAATGACGGACGTGTCTCTTATTGCCTATCAGTTTCCCTTACGTCCTGATTTACTGTGCCTTTGCCCGATTCCTTTTCGAACAGACTTCACAGAGATTCGCGCAGTTAGGTAATTAATGTCTCTCCCCCTCTTTCCTCTCATTTGGTATCACCCAGAAGCCACAAGTCTTGTCACGTCGCCTCCCACTCAGTCGATGATCAATTTTAACAATTGGAATAAACAATTGGAAGTAGCGTCATTAAACAAATGAACAAAGGCAAAACTCACCACCGCCCATGTTTAGCTTATCCCCGGGGGGATTTATTGTTTAATAAGAATTTTGTCTCGCCTTGGCGCCTTCAATTTTTACCGAATCATCCAACTATTGGAGACAAAATCTCCCGTTTAATTTTGTCATTTTCTGATTTAAAAGGGTGAGAACTTAAAACACCTAATAAGAGGCTTTTCGATATGTCTGCACTAATATGGAACCCGGATTTAGTTTGTTTTGTATCAGCAGAGAGCACCACCGTCGGCCATTAAATGACTTTTGCAATGGCGGAGACACTTTTTATTTAATTAATACTCGCAACGGTCGACCGCACCGATATTCCCGTTAAAACATTTTCCTATAGAATCCAGGTATAATTTAAATTCAGGTGCCGCAATAAATTATGGTAATAGGCAGTTAGTACGAAGGCAGGGTCACACTGAGAATTTGATTTGTGGCCGCCCTATTTATATAAATTACAATTCAGATGTTGATTTTGAGAATAACTTTTATCCGAATGTATCAGGTATCAACCGGTATTGGAGCACTCGCTTTTCAAATAATAAATCCAGGTGTCTTTTGAGATAAAACTTTTTTTACGAGATTGAAATCTTTACAGGGGGTGAAAACAACCCTTGCCCGGGAGTCACCGGGCGTCGCCGTCGTCTGCTGCGGCCCCAAAGGCCCCACCTCGCAAAAGGTAATTAAATAAATCAATATTTTCGGTCCCATCCGAAGATGCACGCGATTTCCATGGAAGGAATTTGACGAAGGGCAGTAAAAATGACGGGTGGTTATTTATCTCCCTGGCGAAGGTGAGCTCAGGCGATGATATTTTTTGCTCCCAGATTGTAAGTTAAACAGTGCCGAAGTGTCGCTTCCCAATAGGGAGCCACCGGCGCAAAAGATGCTCGACAACAAATCATTCCTCTTGCTCGGAGACCTGATGCAGCTCCTGATTCTGGATTCTGATACCGCTCCGTCCAAATTAAGAGGATTTTTTTTTGGTGCTCAAATTGATGCGTGAAGGAGACCTTCCTCTGCTCGGGGGCAGAGACTGTCCAAAAATTCTACACTCGTAACGTTGTTTACGATTTCGTTTATTGTATCTCCGCGAGTGGGATTTTATTAAGAAAAAAGGATCCGATGGTCGATCGCAGACTACAATAAATTATTAATATTAAGTCGTGCTAATTATGTACAAGACACCCGCCCACGAAGGACCATTTCTTCCCGAGAACCACTTTATTAAGTGAATTTATTTAATTTGCTGCATGGGTTATGTTTGGCAACCACGCAGAAGGTCTCTTTGATACACTTTCGCTATTTATGAGAGATGTTTTCATTTTTGACTCCGCGTAAATTATATTTATAGTATCACTTTGCCGCTTTGCTCGCGGGATACGAACATATTTCTTTGAAATATATGAAAAAATCCAGTTTGAGAGGCGAACAAGAAGAATGCAAGTGATGATCAAAGGGGGTGAAATGTTCGGATCGTACCTGAAATCACCAGACGATATCAAATAATAATAATATATTTGTTTATTTGATTAGTCCTGGATGCCGGTATTTATGGAATACTTTTAAAACCTCCAATACAGTCACTGTTTACGATTGTATGCGTATTTAAAATATTTACTATTTTTTTTTGTCAGCTCTTGTCGCTTTTTCTTTTTCTTTTCTCTTTGTATCTATTGTGCACTGTGCTCCCTTTTTCGCTCTTCAGTTGAGGTTTTCTATGGTTGTTTGGGTATGTTATTTGTACTTCTGATTTTTTGTCCTTTGTACGAAGTTCTTTTTGGTCAGTCTTTCTGCGTTTATCCACCGTATTCGTAATGTATGTACAGTAGCGCTCAAATGTATTTTGACAATACAATTTGTAGTTTGGATATTATTTTACTGTAATTATAAAATAATTACTATACTAATACTGTACCGTATCTAAGTATTTTATTGTAAGATTTTATTATGACTGTCTATTATTTTAGGGTTGTATTATTTAGTATATCAATACTATTAATAGTATATAGGACGCATTAAAATAACAAAATATACAAAACATAGCAATCTTCTTAGTCTTCTGCTTTTTCTTTAACACTCTTACTCACGTCTATTATTACTAGATAATAGAATAGATAAACTCTTTGTTTCTTTTGTTATTTAATTAATATTGTATTTATAAATGTTGTAAAGCATTTTAATGAAATATCACTTTTTGTAAGTAACTGTTACGGATGGAAAACTAATAATTTTGTATTGTCAAAATACTTTTGAGCACTTAATTTACTTTACAACTTAATTTAACAGTTTCGTAGTTAATTATTTTACAAACATTTTTATTATTTAGTTATCAATACTATTAAATATATATTTGTCCCATTAAAATAACAAAATATACGTAACATAACATTCTTCTTAGTCTTCTGCTTTTTCTTTAATACTCTTAGTTCTCTTATTAATAGATAGAATAGATAAACTCTTTGTTTCTTCTGTTATTTAATTAGTATTACATTTATAAATGTTGAAAAGCATTTTAGTGAAAGCCAATGAAATTTCACTTTGTATGTAACTCTTATGAGTGGAAAACGAATAATTTTGTATTGTCAAAATACTTTTGAGCGCTACTGTACCATTTGTATACTGTTGTGTCCCCCAAATGTCTCCTATTAATTATTATAAGAAACTGCGAAATACAAAACGAACAATAAATAATAACAGTTTCAGCATATAAAACCGTTGTTACACACATTTCTTCTGCTTTTAACTCTTGAGAAATGCATTCCTCAGCTTCTGCTTCTTTCTTCTTGTCCTGTCAGTCGATTCTTCCTTGAAACAGCAGACACCTTTCCCCCTTTTGTTGGCCAGCATGGAGAAATAGAAAACCTTCCCACTTTGAGAAGGCAAGACCTCCCCTCGGCGGCATTTCCACAAAAGAAATAAAACCCTCGAAATGAAAAAAAAAAAACCAAAAGCCGAGGGAAATAACGCCGGAGGGCGAATCCTGTAAAACATTTAATCGTGGAAAATTTAAAATCCTAATTTCTTCCTTCGCCTGATTTTTGACCGAAAAACAATTACGTGAGCACGCATAAACCGCTCTCCCCCAAAGGCTTCTCCCTGCAGCCTTTTCTCCTTTCCCTTTTCACCTCAAAGGCCGCCCATATAAAACGGAAGTTTAATTTATTATCTGCGAAAAATCTGCGGGAGAGACCTTAATATAAAAACAAAAACTAATCGGCACTTATGTAATTGAGCGACGAACGGCCTTTGTGTCCGCTCTTCCATCGGGACAGATTTTCATTTTAATCTCCCCGTCATCCCCTCCGGGTTCCACCCCTAAAATCAGAATGAGAGCACACTTTTCATTCCTTTCGGGGAGTTAATTGGGGGGACTGCGAATGAATGGGCTCAAAAAATGAGTATTCGGGACTGCCATTTTTGGTTTTCCCGAAGGAACCGAAAAGGTCGGCATTGCAGGAACCACTTGTTTTGATGTGTCGCGGAATATTTAAACGAATGCAATAATTTGTTCATAAAAGCCATTACGTGTCAAAACAATGATTTAACGCCGTGATAAATATACGCCGAACGTTGGTTTTACTATGAAAAAACTCAATGTTTAGCTTATTCCCATATTCTTATGTAAATATTGCAGTTCCTGTGTATGAAACGTTATTAATTTTTATTGTTCCGTATCGATCTTTTCCACGCGAGACGGTTTCCTTATTCGCTGATGGCACGATTGCACGAAAGGGGGTGAAACCTAAACCTGTCCCTCCGCGAGGGGGATGGCACCCCCGCTTTAATTAGCGGATTCTTTGAGGAATTGAGAGAGAGAGAGATCTGACAATGGGAACCTCCATGAGTGCGGGAGGGAAATGAAAGAGGGAGGAACGTTTCAGGGGAATAGTGAGCCTTTCCCCGCACAAAAGAAAACAAAAGCTACAAATCAAATATAATTAAAAAAAATATTACTTTCTTTCTGTAATAAACTTTTTTCAATAGCTTCCTTTCTTTATATTTATTATCCTTTTTACCGCAACTCCCAACCCCCTGCACCCCTTTCTTTCTTAACCCTTTCCTTTGAAATTGATAGGTACAATTTTTTTTCTTCATTATTTTCATTCAATCTAACAAGACCTCGACTCGCATAAGGGAAACACACGTCCGAGAGTTCTTCTAATTGAGAATCGATACTCCTGAGGAACTTTTCTTTATTTTTTTTTTTTAAACGTGAATTTTTTCTCCCTCAACCCTTTCTCTTCTTTTGTCTTAAAAAATTTCCTTTTTTTCCCCCCCATTTTTTTAACGTTTTGTGACAGCTTTCTTTGTGATCATTCCGTCTCTGTGCCAATAATTGCTCCCATTTTTTTGTGTATTTACAAAAGGGGATGTTAAATTGGCTTTCTACCTAGTCAACTGCCTCTTTAGGAGAATTTTGTCAGCATTCCTCGAGAGGGAGAGATGAAAGGAAAACCCGACAGCGGTTGTTATGCTCAACCCCAATTGGAAACCGCCCTCCGTACCTGGAAAACGCCCCTCCGGCGCACCCATAACAATTTTTGGGTGTTTTATTTTCTCGTTGTAATCTCTTCTTCTGGCCCCACCGAAAAACACCTCCCATTTTATGTAAAAAGCGAACTCTTGCTTTTAATAAGGTCGTAAAAGACAGAGAAGGAGACATTTGTCAAATTAAATTGCTTATTTCCTAACATTACTAACCGTTTTTTATAATTCCGAATAGCCGAGAAGAAAAATGGGCGGACCGAATCATTTTTCAGACGAACTGATCCACCAAAAAACCGTAAAACAATTTTTATTTACTTTTGGAGAATCAAAACGGGGGAAACAACAAAAAATGAGTTTTCCCGGGGGGCGGTGGCTCGGGTGGTGCACCTGCACGAGACAAGGCGAGAATTTTCCGGGTCACTCGGCGAGCACTTATCAGAAAAGTCAATTTTCTCTTCTTTTTTATTTCTCCAGTGTTTGCTTATTCAAAGAGCACCCTCCGGGAAAATTGCTTTTCTTATAACTTAATTAATTATACTTTTTTTCGATCACCTTTTAATTTTCCTTCGCCAATTTATTTTCCTCCTCTTCTTCTTCACGCTCAGACACTTGTAGAATGTTAATCATGTGATCACTTTCTTCTCGGTTTGATTTTTAAAGAATTTTCCATCCCCCCTTGGGATTTTATCTTTGGGAAAAGTCTAGACGATTCCAAATTCCCTATTCAATAGTCATTCTGATAATTGGCAGGTTTTTTATTCCCTATCGGAGATAATTAAAAAGTCTTTTTCGCTCAATTAGACTCTTTTGTTTTATTATAAAAAGCGGACGATTTTCCTTTCAAAATGGTTTGGCTGGAGTTGAGATTTCCTCCCTCTCCTGACGTCACCGGATGGTGTCAGGTTTTGGTTGGTTTCTTTAAGGGATGCACCTCGTTTTTTGTCCCCCCCCCGGAAGAAGACATATGCGTTAGGTACGAAATTAGAAAGGATTCGTGAAAGAGGACGAAGATAAAATTAAAAGAGAATGCCCTTCGTGTGAAGAATGAGTAAAAGGAACGTGAGATAGAGATGTGATAAGTGACAAATGTGTGTCGGGATAAAATTTGAGTTATTTATGCGACGAAGAGATCGGATGCACCTCCACCGAGATGCCCCCAACCGGCATTTTAAAGAATTATGGCTTAACCTTCTTCCTACATAACAGATACGTGAA
This sequence comes from Brueelia nebulosa, assembly GCA_028293925.1. NCBI lineage: Eukaryota > Metazoa > Arthropoda > Insecta > Psocodea > Philopteridae > Brueelia > Brueelia nebulosa. Next base: position 14,104 of record JAQIBA010000340.1, on the reverse strand, counting down.
AATAATATCTTATTATTTTTATCATCCTTTGTTCCTTCTTCTCTCACCCTCACAACACAAATTATCTTTGTTTTCCCCGCAGATAAACATGTCACCGAGACACCGAGGTACAGTCCGACACTGCCACCGACCACAAGAGACCACTCTCGAAGGTCATCGAGAACCATTTTTGATTGGCGCTTAAGGGAGGGCCGTTAAAGGTGTTGGAAACTAATGTCGGAGTTATTAGAACTCGCTTTCAAAATTTTGACAATCTGTGTTAATTTTATGGGGGCGAACATTGTCGAGTTGGCTCTAATTGTATTCACTAACCTTCGAGGTTTTTCTACCCTAATGAATATATATACACACTGAATGGAATCATTTTTTAATGGCCGACCTTCTTCCGGTGTTTGACGACCTTCAAAGAAGGGGGTGTTTCTTTAGCCGGCTTTCAACCCCCTCCCGTCGATATAATGAAACGGAAAAACGAAATGTGGAAACAAAGGGTTGTGAAGGAGAGGTATGGGGTGGGGAAAGGTGAAAAGGAAAGTTTTCACTCCACATTGAACTCAGTTATTCCCAATTCGATTTCATAAATTGAAATACTGTGTTTTCGTTTAGGAAAACTGTCTCTCGAATATTAGGTCGTGTGAGGGGGAGGCGGGGAAAGGCCGCGGGGCAGCATATATTCTTCAAGATCGGAATTTTAAAAAGGATTTCCCACTCAGAGGGGGTTTTTCCGAATTGTGATTTGGCGAACATGTGCCTCGTTTCTCGAGGGGGTGTGAGCGAGGCAAGGGGTGCGGAGAAGAAGGTATTCGAGGAACGCGGTTCCATTTCATCCCTTCCGCTCCGCCCGGCATTCTCTCTCTCTCTGAGTTTATATCTCAACGGCCATCAATAATTGTGTAATTTGTGTAAATAAAAAGCCCACGAGAAACGTCTCCTATCGATAACTTGATCAAAGACATAAAAGAGGATTTTGGAATTTTGGAATCTGGGAATTCGTGTTTAATCGGTTTTTTTGACATTTTACGACGTTGGCGTCAGGTTAAACGACTTGTCTTCGTTATGTTAATTTCTTATTACCTATAAATTGATTATCTCAAACAAAGGATTTTCCTTTTGTAACTTAATTTTTTTACGGTTGTTGTGCCACCTGTTTGCTCAGGTCAGTGGTTGTGTGAAACGATACAGTTTTAAGAATGTGCTTATTTTTCAGGCATAACTTTTCTCCCACAAGTGTTCGTTTGGAGTATTCTGCTGACACGACAGCATCGGAGGGAAAAAACTGCGTTTGGAAACAGACAAAATACAGGTAAGTATTTATTAATTGTATTTATTCTCATATAATTGACTTTTATTTTAAAGAATAACCATTTACACATAAATATAATCAACACTCACAATACATTTTTACCCAATTTACATTTGTTCGTAAGGCAGAAAGGGTCATTCCATGAAATGCGACGATGGTAACAGCTCAACTATCTCTGATTTTCTTCAAATTTTACACAAATATTCTTTAGCATCTTTTATGAACAGAACTCAATTTTTTCTGCAAAATTCCATTCGGTTCGTCAGTTATGGGCATTTGAAGAAAAATCACCAGCGCACATTTTTTGGCATTTCATGAAAAACGGTCAACTTTATCCCTCGATTGCGGAGTAAGTATGTGACCCACAGCAATGTGCTTTTGCACCCAAATAGTGCTTTTCCTGCTCTTTAAGATGGTGTATCACTCATTCTTCTATGTCTTTCCGGTGTCGACCTGTGAGCCTTTGAAAACAGACAAAAATTTGACCATTTTCATGGAAAAACGCCAGTTTCATATCCCCATAACTTTTTTGCAAAATGCCGGATAACATCTGGGCTTTGCATGCCGACAGTGCATCGAATGCACTTTAATTCGGTTATGGTTGGACTGTCCCAGCGCCCATATTTTGGAAGATATGGGACTCCAAAGATGGCAGGGAACAAAATTATACTGATTTTTGCCTATTTTCAGGGCCAATTTTCTCTTAATGTACATCCTCCGATTTTATTCGAATAAGTATTTTATGAAAGAGCATATCTTAAGCTTTCGAATGCATTTGGTTTAATTTTAGAGAAACCACTCTGAGGGGATGAAATCGGCCCACAAAGTTGCTACAGAATATTTGTGTAAAATTTGAAGAAAATCGGAGATGGTCGAGCTGGGACCATCGTCAAATTTCGCATGGAATGCAAATACAAAATACAATCATAATTACTGTAGAGAACATAAAATACTTTTACACTTTTTTAATAAATACATTAAAAAGCAAAGAAAAAAAACCCACACTGCTACATATTCTACAATTTTTTTTGTGTATCGCCCACCCCTAAAAATGTCTCCCACAGTGGTGAATACAGACAACGAGGATAAATTCGACAACCTCGATTTGTCGTACCAAATCTACAACACAACCATAACATCCCACAAAGAAACACAACCAATCTTTTATCTTTCGACAAAGCGACAAATAAAAAATCACCGATAAAAAGATAATTTTTCAAGCGACACGTTCGACTCAAACCACGACGCACACACAAACACACATACGCAGTCCGGCAAGAAATTAAAAAGAGAAAAATAACCCCGTCCGATGAAAAAAAAAAAAAGGAAACGTCGTAAATAAAAACTTTCGAAGATATTCAATTACATGAACATCTCCTGACACGTACCTGTGCCTGCCTCTGCACTTGATTTGCCTCCTCCCGGAGGTCCCTTTGGGTGGTTCGCTCCCCGGGGTTTTCTCCTCTTTTCTCGCGGAAGACATTTCGGTGCCAGGTTCCCTCTCGGAGCTTCAACCGGGAAAAATCCTCTTTGAAGCTCTTTGATAGAAGGAAATCGCTGTCATCGCCTTAAGCTCTTAAAAGTTTTCGTGGGAAAACCGGGAGATTTCGTTCAATTGAAAATTGATTCCAAACTGAGTTTTGCTTACGAAAGAAGAGCTGATGAAGTCATACGGGTGTTTATTTCAAAATGGCGGAGAGGGTTGCAAAAGGGTTGCAAAAGCAATCAATTCCAGAATAAATTATGATTCGGGACGTCCAGAAGTCCCGAAATTGTCCCTCCCAATCGCAAAACAGTCACTTTTTACGCAAAGTAATAATTAAAGAGTGAAACTCAGCAAAAGGTCTTAAACATAAAAAGCAGTAATTTAGATAAAATAAGAGAGAAAAAGGGAAGTGACATCGGGATGTATATTAATATCACAAGAAAAAGTTAATCGAATCAGATATAGAATATTTAAAAGCTTCACATGAATTAATGATCATACATAGATGCACGTGACAATTATTAATAACATTCATTAGTTATAATATTGTAAATAAGAAATGGTGGAATGACGTATGTCTTAGGGCGAACGCGGTTCTCTTCGGGTTTTTATCTTTCATTCGGGGTCGTCACTGTTGCGGGAGGTTTCGGACGGGGGGCAGAGAACCTCCCCTTTCGGCCGCCCCACGCGGGGGGCGCGACTTAATAAAGACAACATTTGCGGGAATCGAAGTGTTGTAATGTATCGAACGGTGATGTTTAATTTCTTCACCGGCAGTGCTGACACGGTTATGAATTACTGCCATCATTCACTCCTGACAAGTCACTCTTCGCTCAATCTATTATTAACTTACTTTTTGTCTCGGATCCATTGAACTCTTGCACCGCAGATAATTTGATTCATTTTTATCGATTTGTTTCTCTCATTTGAAAGAGCCGAAAGCCGACGTATGAAAGCGAATCTCTTCAGGTTCGACTCATCGAATGAGAATCCGAATAATGGATGGGCAGTCGTCCCGTCTGACCCTTCTGTACCATTCTCACAGTGGAGAGAGTGGGTGGAAGACCGCAGATTGTCGTCGAAAGACGTCTCATAACTGTACTTCAATGACGGACATCCGAAGGAGTAAAGGTCACGGGTTCGATCGATCTACGGGCATCTTCATTGAAAAACAGGTTCCTCGATGGTTCCAGAAGAGATAACTCATCTCCACTTCCGACTCTGGACGCGATGCCGGCACACGAAACCCCCGGCAACTCTTCTTCGGTGGCACAAAAAGAGTAGAGAATTTTAATCTCTTCCAGGGATTTCTCCCGAGTGGGTGAAATGTTAGTGAGAAAAATTGATTTAATTAAAAATGGATAAAAAAATAAAAGTAAAATAAAGGTCCCGAGAGGAAAGGTTGTGGCACTCAATGGGTGATACCTAAGATGCAGCACAAAAGACTCAAGCACCTGTCTATTTGACGGATGACGTAATTATATCATCAACCTATCAAAACTCTTAAGGTCCCAGCAATCAACTCTTCACGCGTATTAACGTCAATACATCGATTTTATCTCTTCTTCTCCGGTCGGCCTCTTAAATAGTTAACGTCTTCTTCTTGTTGCATAATTACGGAGAAGTTCCTGGAACGGTGGGATGCCGATTGCGTATCGGTGGCTCTCCGTCCTCTTTTTTGCTTAGTTGTACCTCGTTGCTAATTTTGCTCGCTTTCGAGTGGAGTCTCATATTACCCCTCCGACTGATGCAACCACCGGAGAAACCTTCAGAGAACGTTTGTGCACCACTGAAAGGTCAAATATCCGACTATAATCTATCTTTAAAATCTTTATGCATAAAATATATAAATTCCCTTTTTATTAATCGCATTTTTTATTTTGAATTTTATTACTTTTTACTTCATCATTCCTAATTTACATCTCTCGCTCGAAATATTTTATTTATTTTATACATTTTCAAAGTCTCCTACAATTGAGGTTAAGGTTTTACGGTGGGAATCGCCTTGGATGGGGATGCTCCCGTGATCCGCCCAGTAGTTCCAAGAGGCCATCGTCCTCATACGTGCAAAAGGAAAGCATTACTTGCGTGCACATCGCGGAGACCACCCCGGGGTTCATCGGAAGCCTAAATTGATACTGTTTCTCAAGAATTCATTGGATTGACAGTTAATCAAAAACATAAACACACGATTGATACATTTCCAAAGTTCCGGATGATTATGATATTAACAGTGCCTGGGTGGGATTTTAATGCCAGGTTCGATACCTGATGAGTGGGAATTCTGTGTTGATCGCCTCCTCCCTCTGCGTTCTACAGGGGAATCCGTCTTCTTACGATCCCCATCGAGTCGAGTCCCGTTCCAACCTATAATACATCAATGAGTCGTTGTATTCGATCTCGCCCGTGAATTCTTCTTAAGGAGAGAGGCTGTGGAGAAGAAGAGAGGACTAAATTCAGGAACCGCAGGACTGGCATTTTCCATTTCCTGCAAATCCTCCACTCAAATTGGGTTTTTAAATACAAACGACGCTTCCGTCTCGGTGATTTGTGACAGTGGCGCTGCCCCGTGTTTGTCTTTTAAATTATTCTCCCGTCATTGCGGAAAGGAAAACGCGATCGGGTGTGACCTCCTACGAACGAAGGACAGGAGGTATTCGAAGGAGGTATCAGGAGTTTTGTGAGAAAGTCCCTTCTCGTCTGCGGTCACGGGTATCAAAGTGGCTATAAATCGATATTTCTAATATGATATTATGTATCGGTTATTGCTCACGTTTTTTTTTCCGAAGCATAATTCTGACTTATGACTTTATTATTCACATTTAAAAGTTGGAGTACAAAAGATAAGAATCTCGGATCTGTCGCGTTCACGCTTCGCCTCGCCTTTTTTTATATATAATCGGAACTTGGGGACACGTAATCTTTTTTAAAAAATATTTTAAATTCTTCGTCGCCTATCGAAAAGATAAATTACATCTGGATAAGAGCACTAAATCAATGCGTTTTAAGCTTTCCCCCCGGATGGGACCACAGCCCCACCGGAAGAAGGGGTGAAAACCCCGGGTCCGAACCTGAAAAGAAATTTTCCTTGAAAGACAAAACCGGCTTTTTCTCGCTCATTATTTGCTTATTTACTATCTCGTCGTGGGATCTTTTAAAATTATCGTTGCTTTTTAGAATAAATTAAATTTGATGAAGTCCTTTGTTCGATATTCAGACTGCCCCGGACCGAATTCTTTGCAACTTTCCTCTCCTTTCGGTCCCTCTGTGTCACTCACACTCAACCACCGGTGATTTAGTGACTGAAACACACTCGGAAATATATTATATGTAAACTCTGATATAATTTATTTTAATCCGAGGTAGGTCTGATGCGTGTGGAGGATAAGAAATGGGGGGGGAAAGCGAGAAAGAAAGGAAAGAAGTCAGGTAGATAAAGCTCAACTCGAGAAGCGGAATGAAAAGACAAAACAATATGAATTATCGCATCTGTTATCATTATGGGATGAAAGAATTTAAATATTACAAATTAATTCGAACCTTTTTCTTATCATTCTTTTCTTAAGAGCGTAAACTGAAAAACTTTCCCGCCCTCCGGGGGTTTCCTTATCCACTTCTACCCCCGCGTGAGGTTTTCCGCCCTGAAAGGGTTCAAAGGGTCACCCAACAGTTGCCCATTTCCCTCCGAATGAGGGATCGGAGAAAATTTTTAATTAAAACAATAATCATTTCAAAACAACCTCATAACTCACCTATTCCTCGAGAGCGGGTAAATAAATTTAAATTAATTTTTCCAACTCAACATCGAATATTTTTTCACTTAAAATTATATTTAGTTTGAATTCTCTAATTAAAATAATTAGCCGCGCTTAATTAAGTGTCCATTTTTGTTGAGTTTTCGAATACTCCGTTGTTAAACCGGTTTGCTGGAAACTGTTGCTGACCGGGGTTCGACTGGTGAATCCGTGAAATATTAAAAGAGAAAAATCGAATCCATTGTGTTTTTTCATTTGCGAATGACTGCCTTGAAGATCCCAAAGGAAAAGGGCATCACTCGAAGGGAATTGGGAACATGATTTTTTATTTAATGTTCTGCTAATGAACTCTTCCGTCAGCGACTGTCAAAGAATTTTGTTTTTATTTTTAAATGGTTAGATGTTACCCTCTGGGAAATGCAATGAAAAAAAAAAACTCATCCCCTCCTTCCGAATGTGAATGTAAATATTTAAAAAATAATTTTCCACAATGTCGGTTATTTAATGGGAATCACCGAAGTGATTGGGGGCATTGTTTTCGCTGAATTATTTTTCAGTAACGACCGGAAGTTGATTTTCGAGCTGTCTTCTGCTCGAGTTAATTGAGTTTTTAATTCGATGGTGTACTTTCTTTAATTTCAAATGAAAATTATTGACGATTGGAAATACCTCCAATTTCGAAACCTTAAAACCTGTAATCATTGTTCATTTTGAACAGAAGTTCCGGTGATCAATTCCATCTTAATAATTGATTTTTTTCCCTATTCGTCTTCACATCCGAAAACAAATAGAAAAGATTTTTTAATGAGGGGTTTCCATCGTTCTTTCATTGCTTTTCACTCTCTGCAGTAATTGATAATGATAACATTTTTATATGTGTTATCGGTGTGGCCGAAGTGTAACTGTTCTGTGTTGTGCGTATGTGAAAAGCCGATTTCATTGGAGTTGATTAAACGAATGGTTGGTGAGCGTGAAGGGGTGGACGAGGGTGCATCAAAGGGTGACGGACCGATTGAAGCGATTTAATGCAATGGCACAATTGCAATTAAATTTCTGCAATCTGACAAAGTTCGTAATTAAAATTTATGGATTTGTTTCCGTTTTATCGCTTTTTTTAACCACCTTTGGAGCGTTTTAATTTTTACAGATAGCGTTGATATAACCTAAATGAACGGAGGGGAAAGCGAAATAGACGGAATCGATCAGAATGACAATGAGTTGACGTTTCAGAGAGAGAGAGAGAAGGATGACTTGCAAGTATTTGAAAAATCAAAGCGGTAGTTGGTACTTGTCATCTTTCGTCAGTGTTACCAAACGTTTCGGTTGAAGTTACATCAACTGGTCTGGAATTGCTGCAACTATGGTTGTCCGCAGAGAGAGAGAGAGACACACACACACAGGAGAAACGCTCCCAGATGTTATTATAAGAGCACAATGAAACAGTTTATAAGGGCCGACGCAAAAGGTGTTAAAACACCGACAAAGAACCACACTAATGAAAACGAAAACAATTTCCACCGAAATCCCGGAACGATTTGCATTTTTTCGGTGCAAACATTCGCGCATATTTTATCTCATCCAGACTTTCCTGCGGGCCGCACCTACGTTAAAAAATATTCAAAAAAAAAAAACAAAATGGTTTGTATCAGTTTTAGTGACTTGCTTTTAGTAGAAAAAGTGTTTGGATACGTGGAGAGAGAAAAATTCACTTGACGGTATAAACTGACTCAGTGTTTTTTTATTATTCAATCGCCCACGCCCTGTATTTGTCACCTGTTTCGTCACGGACACGCATCACGCACCGACTTCTGCCTCATGTACCTAAATCCTGAGGAGACACCACGCTTTTAAATAAATATTTACACTGAGGGGAACCTTTGAGGTGGCATCACCGGTGGGAGTCACCGGTGATCCCTCGCCCGGTGCAATGAACGCTTCTTCCGGGATCCAAGATGGCGGTGGACGTCCGAAGACGATCGGAGACATGAATTCGCTCAGACCTTTCACAAAGGAGCAATACACTGCGATTCCCTCTGCCACTTCCAAAAGACGGTAGTTCAGTTGGTATAATGGCTACGAAATTCCAGTAGCTTATTGCTGGAATCCGATTTTTTTGTCAGGATTTAAAATAAATAAATAGAGACTCGGACGGTTTAGATGAGAGTTCTCTACGGGGGGAACTCCATTAGTGGGGCACCGTTCTTATGGGGACTGCGAAGGGACATTTAAGTTGGGTGCCCTCCATTCGGTGTTGGAAACGTCGGAGGGATCAAAGAAAACTCCCAAACGCGTAATTAAGATAATTTTAAGTTCAGTGAGAAGCATGTGATTCAGTCACGATTAAACCTAACTTCTTATCCCTTCTTGCTACTTAAATTCTGCTTTGTCATTTTATTGGTATCGGACGGAGTAAGAAGTCTCGGCTGGAATTCGCACCGAGGAGTGCGATGAAAGTAATCCGGATGTCCAGGGCGGGAAAGTGTCCCGGAATTTGTGTTGGAAAACTCAACTCTGCGTGCGGATTTAAAAATTCTCATACTTAAACAATGCCCTCAATATTCCCATTGATTATTCGCCTCGCATTGTGAAAAAAGTACAATAATTTGGAGATCTCTGCCCGTAAAAGACTTAAGATTTTACGTACGCAATACGTAAAAGTGTTTACTTTTCAGGGGTCAACTGTGAAATTGTTATTTAATAATTTGATCGGATGAGGTTCGCGTGAGTGTGTGAATACTCAAAAAGAGCGGCCACGGAGCAGAGAAAGGGCGGAGAGGAGGGTTGAAGGGAAAAGGGGTCGAGCGAATCCCCTCGCAACCGCTCAATGCAAAGAAACCACAGCAGGAACAACGAAATGGTCGTCTTGAGGACATACAACAAGAAAACGGATAGAATCTTGCGGTCTACCTCAGAATCTACCGATTTTCTGCTGAGACCTCAAATCCATGGCGTTTTCTTTATCTTACCTGCGCTTCGGAGATTTTCCGGATTAAGGGATGTTTTTTATTTGGTCTCTCAGGGGCGCTCCGTCATTTTGTGCGATTAGTCAAGTGTTGACAGTATCATCATCTCGTGGCAAAGGTTAAGGCGAACCGAAGACCAATACCTGACGAGTGGAGGAGAAGTGGATTATAATAACCTTATCCGGGCGTCAATCTGAATCATTATGGTCCATTATCAACAAGGTCTTTCCCCTTTCCGGCCGCGTTCACTCGAGTCTCCCACTGCGCTTTTAAGAAACTATGTTTTTTATCTCATTTTATTTATTAAAAATAATTACATGCAACTCTTGCAAGAATTTCAGGAGTTGTAATTCCGCACTTCGCCTCGCAATTACGATTTGCGATTCCCTTTAAGTGTGTGTTTTTACCTTTCCCGATTCTCAATGCTATTAGATCGTTACATTCTCGTGTTTTATTGTGGCTTCGGCGTTACCTAAAAACGCATATCTAACACTAATACAGTGGGCGCGTTGCTGTTTCCAAAATATCATTTTCGAATACAAACCAAAAAATATATATTCTTTTTTTGTTCTGTTATTATATTTTTACATAGTTTTGTATATTATTTTGTAGGCCATTAAATGAATTATAATATCAGTTGAGTATTTATGAAATTTGATTTATAGATAAATTAACGGGACGCAACAATTTGTTTTTTAAAAAGGAGAGTGCCGGTACAAAAGGTTGGAAACCACTGTACTGATCTGTTAAAGGGAATTTGTGTGTGTGTGTATCGTTTTCTATTAGCAAAGATCTAAAGAAGCACTGATCGGACTTTTTCCAAAGAATTATCTGCGCTGTCTCATTTTACGAAAATAAGCAAAAGCTGAGAAATCTCCAAAAAACGTGTTTGGGTTTAGGGTAAAAACTAGATAACTTTACGGATTCATTTCTGATGTTAAAGGGTTGATTTTGAGTATAGTGGGCAAAGTATTCGGGGGTTACACATTCGATTAAGAGGTGGATATTGTATTTCCTAAAATATTGAATGAATCCACGTTGCTCATGGTTATATTCTTTGTGTATTAAACATTTTTTACAATTTTCATGTAATTTAGATTTGATTTAGCGTTAGCTGTTTTTCAGAATTTCAGAGAATTTGTTGCAAATTTGATATATAAAGTTTTAGACATTCAGAATTTAGAATAAAAAATAAAATAGTCCACTCTGATTGAGAAGAGGTGGAGGTCGAATCTGAACAAAGGAGCAATTTTAGAGATTTTAGATCAAAGAGAGAACTATTTGTTCTGTAGAAGAACGAACAGAAGTGCCAACAGCAGAGTGAAAGACAACGTGAATTGAACAGAATTAAAATTGAATTAAATGCGACTGAAATTATTATACTTATACATGATTGTGTAGTTGTTATTTTACATAGAAATAAGCATCGTTTGTTCAACAATTATATATAATTTTTATATTTAAATACAATGGGCTTATCGAGGTGCATTCAGTTTTTCGTGGAAATCTTACATTAAGTGGTATATGTCAGAGGAGATTGCGAGAGGGGGCGAAGCCCTCTAGTAGTAATAGTAGAAGTAGTATAATTATATTTTCGCCTTTCGGCATTAAATAATATTTACAAAATTTTTTCACTTCTTATATTCCTTCTCCTTTCTCTTCTTTTTTCTTTTCTTCTGTTCTGATGCTCTCTCGGCGCCTTTTTGCCTCTTCTCTGAGCTTTTTGATGTGCTGTAGTTGCATTTGATTGTCTTTATCTCTTTGCTGTAATTCTTCTACAAAGTTTTCCTTTGCTGTTCTTTCTCCAACACCGTTTCCTCTTTCCATTCCGTTTTCGGCTGCTCTATTTCCGCTATATATTCCTTTAACAGTTCATTCTTTACTTCTGTTCTTATCTTTGCAGCTCTCTTTCCGCTTTCTATTTTTAACAGGCTTCTCTTAGTCTCTTTCAGAACTGTATATAGTTAGGTGTTAGGAAATGAAGGTCTAGGACCCACTAGTATTCTGATATGGGAATAAGTTCTAATTTCCAGGAGTCGACCTCCCCCGAAATAAAAAAGAGATTAACGAAAGGAAACGATACCCATTCATCTCTATCGATCTTGAATTAACCAACGTTTTTAAATAATATAAAATAATTCAGAGCACGTTTCGGAGCCACTTGTATGGAAGTGTCCCCACCCCGGGCACAGCTAACCAAACAAGGACAAATTCGTCTAAATCGTTACACCTTAATGTCATGTTTACTAATGACGAAACCGTTTTCTGGAAAGATCCGGAACCGAAATGTAAAAGCACGATCCTCTCCTTTCTTTCTTTTTTTTTTCTTCTTCTTCGCCCCGTTAACGAATTGATTAATTGTCTTTGTGAAATATTGATTTATAGTTCATTATCGGATTTAACCGGGGATGAAACAGCGAGGGGTGATATAGTCTGACCTATTAATGAGGGTGCACACACTGTGCCACGTTGAATGAGGTCGCGTGTCGAAGGAAGACAGTAATTAGCAGTTTCTTTTTTTGGCGGTTTTGACCCGATTGTGTCGATGACCGAAAAAAGACACACATTTATGGAGAGACGCCCTCGAGGTTATCGAATCGGACGCCTTGGAAATGTCAGAAGTGAATGATTTATAATTCTCTGATATAATTTCATCAGGTGAGCGCGTATTGGCACACCTTCCGTTCGGACATTAACATACGCCGTCACGCGTGATTGTTGATTTACGTAAAAGTGTTTTTCGGTTTCAGTTGGGTAATTGTTGGCCCAAAGTGAGGTACAGTCAGTCATTGTCAAAGAGGGTTCGGAAAGGAAAGCGATTCCGACCGCGCGATCAGTCACCAGACGGGAGAGTTTCTAATTTCGGGTAATTTTTTGCTGTCGGGTTGAAACTGTCGAGGGTTACACAAATATATTTGAAGAAGAAGAAAAAAATGGGATTTGTCGAGCCCTCGTTTGCTTTTTTCAAATTACTCCCAATTATGATAATAAAATCAAATGGAAACTCGTTCGCTCCAATTTAAATTTAAATATCTTTAGCAGGGCCGCCACCCTTTTTGGGTGATGATAAACAGTGAGAAAATAACTTTAAAAATGTCAAGTATCTCTTTCGAGTAGCAAGTAATCGAGGTGCACTCAAAAGAACACCCAATATGAATCAAGATATTGAGCTAAACACGATGAAAACCCCGCATTCCGATAATTTATTCTCTTTCAACTCAAACACTCGTAGCCATGTTTTACATTACAAATTCGTTTCCAAGTCAAACAATGCATGATGGACACACAAGACGTTACACTTCAACAGCTCTTATATTGTGTCAATGTTCTTCAACGATTATTGGCGGGGATCGAATGGAATATCACACGGGGAGGAATGAATGAATGCCCACAGACAAATCAATATGCGGCTTATCTTTGGCCATTTCGGGGAAACGCCATGAGCCGATCGTGTCCTCCCCTCCTCGTGTTTTACATAATTTCCACGGTTGAATTCCCGCCTGGAAGGCTTTCCAGTCGCCCACGCGGCGGAAGGGAACAGCAAATTTCAACAACGGCCCGGCCGGCCCATGAATTGATTAGACATTCGAGTGTTAAGTGTTGCCACCGGTGATGTCTTAATCCTTTGAAATCCTACCGAGAATATTGTCATTTTAGTATTCCTTTGAGGGATGGACGATCCTTTGATGTAACCCTTTCGAATATCAGCGACCCCTCCGGAATTTTTTCTCAGGCTCAGGTCACGAGGTCACCGCAAAGAGCCTACAACTCCCCCCGATAGATACTTTTCCACTCAATAAAACAAACGGAATCATTTTTCCGAGTGAAGAATCCGCCGCTGTACCTCTCATTTCCCATTAAGAAAACGAAAACAAATTTTCTTTTTTTTTTTTTGATAACCGGAAATGATAGGGAATCAAACAAAAAGTTGGAAAATTGGATTCTGATGAAATTAATTTAAAAATAATAGTCTGTCGTTTAAAATAAAAAAAAACGGAGAAGAAAAAAAAAGAGGAGATGAAAAAATGCTAATAAAACTTTTTAATCAAAAGCAAAGTTTTTCTCGTATTCAATCTTTTGAAAAGAAATATTACGAAATTATCAAATTTGATAAAAAAAAAAGAAAAGAAAAATAAAAAACAATTTGACGAAATGACAAGTGCTGCGTTGAGCAGTGGCGTTTTCACAGACGCCGTTCAAAAGAAAGGGGCAAATAATTGCATCCGGACACGCATAACGCGGACAATGCACAGAGGGGATATAAATGTCTTTCGCTCGGCAGAAGACTCCCCCTCAACCCCTGCAGAACAGAGGGGTTGGAAACCGGTCGTCCATTGTTGACACCGATACGCAAAGTATGAATGTATACTTTTCAGAAAGTGTAAAGAGATGAAAATTAACAATTTGGGTATTTATGTATTTATTGTTTTTGTTCTTTTATTTATTTCCTTTCGTTTCGTATTGTTTAATCATTATTGTTGTGCTTATTTATTTATTTATTTATGTATTTATTTTTAAATTTAACATATTATTTTAAATAGCATAATCGTTTCAGTATTATAAAAGTATAACATAGTTTTAGAATTTTTTTAAAGTAAAA
>JAQIBA010000034.1:477708-504713 GCA_028293925.1 Brueelia nebulosa | reverse complement strand
ATTTGAGAAATTTTCCTTGGAGGAAATGAATAATTTAAGGTCTCTATCAAGTAAAGTTAATTAAAGGGCTTAATGAGTTAAATCCTCATTCCGGAGAAACCGATTTTCTATTATAAATATATAATGAACGAGTTTCTTTGCGACTATTTCAAACGGGCTAATCGCTTTTTTGACGTTTGTTACAAATTAACCGGGAAGAGGATTTGCTTCCTGCCAAGGGGGATGGAGGGGGAGGGGGAGGGGAAGGGGAGGGGGAGGGTGGCCTTACCCCAATACGAAACTATTCTCCTTTCGTCGGCCACCCTCCACTCAAATGGATGCACACCTTTTGTCCCTTTCACCCCCTTCTCCTGTTATATATAAATTATACTTATTATTTTATTATGACTTTTTCTTTTAATTCTTTACCACATTATATTCTTCACTTCGCTGTGGGCGGACGACAGAAAAATCATAAAAATAAAAACGGGTCCCGAAGCGGAAATTGGAAAATTCCTCCTCTCTCTCTCTCTCTCTCTCTTTCTCTCAAGTATAAATTATAGAAATTTCTCATCATTTGCAAAGAGAAAGCTGATTGCGAGCGGAGGGTTAATGCATCTGAAGAAAACGTCGTCTCCCCATTTAATATCATCAAAGAAATCATAATGGCGGAGGAACTGCCGGGAGGCTTTTCCCCACCGTTTGTCACTGAGAAGGAGAAACCGGTGTGAACACGCACACGCGGATAATTTGAGTACGAAGGGGCCGGGGGCTCCCCGGATTTTCTCTTGTCTTCTGCTGTTGCTGGAGGACAGGAAAAGTTGGCTGTCTATATGTGCTTAAAGGCCCGTACGTATGTGTACGTACACTGTACGTACGTCCGCGACTTTGGGAATTTTCGAAAACAAATACAGTCGTTGATTGGTCAACAAAAAATTGTGAACAGAGGCCGCAGCTGACGGTTGACCATTTCAGGGTTGCCAACTGAAGGATTAAAAGACCAGAATGGGATTTTTGTAACTTAAAAATATAATAATGTGATTTATAATTGATTATTTATTTTAATAATTATAATAATTAGAGTTGGTAACACTGAACCATTCCTTTGCGTCTCAAGAGTTAATATTATTGATTATTTTTTATTTTTTAAAGAAATATATTAAAATTTTTAAGATATAATAAAAAAATATATAAATTATATTTAAAAAAAATAATTTTAATGAATTTATGACGTATTATTTAAAAAGGTAATAAGCGCATTCCTTTAGATGAGACGTGACTCCCCTTTTGGCCGCCATTTTGTGTCAACGGACTCTTTCCTCGTTTTCAGGCTGCGATGTAACCCCAAACGGCCCATTTTGGAACAGTTTAACGCGCATGTTCCAAAATTAAACAAAAGCAATAAAAACGGGGAGAAAATTACCATTTTTTACCTTCCCACGGTTTTTACTAATGAGATTTAAAAGTTGAAATTAAGAACCGCCGCTCATTAATTTAAGCACAACCGTCTTCCAACGTGAAATCCTTCTCCTCTGCCTCCGGACGACTCTTTCGAGGTGGCGGTGGACGCCTCGTTCGAAAACTCATTCATTCCGCCACCTTCGGACGTGACCGCGCACACGAGAGAGGCATCATTTCGAACGAAGGCTCATGGGGGACGGGGGGCGACACCTGGGGCGGGGGAGGGGGGTGGCACCGCATTCACACGCCCGACGTAAATAAGAAAAATAAATAAAATAAACGCCGGGGGCTGCAACCCCGATATTGACACAGGCGATTTGTAAAGAGAGAAAAAGCAACAAATTAGTGGAAGGGAGGGATTCCTTTGAACTGTTTGTGCGAGGCGCGATGTCCGGGGGCGCATCCGGTGCCCCTTTGGGGGGACACCCCATTAGTCGTGCGTCCTCGGGCCTTTATTTGCTCAAATTTGCGTCATTGTTGACGGTCGCCAGGAAAAACATTCTAAAAAGCTTTTTTCAAATAAATAATATTTATTTAAATATTTGTGGTGGTGTTTGCCGACGGCGGAGAGGATGGAAAACAACGGGGTTTCCTCCCCTCGGTGGGTGAGGGCGGGGGTTGGCGGGGCGGAGGGGTGGAGGGGTGGAGGGCGGGGGTGGAGGTCTTCACGTGAGGAGAGGACTTTTTTATTTATTTGCATTATTTTAATTATGCTAATTATCATTTTGAGTTTCATGTTAATGTGAAAATGAAAACCAATAATTATTTTACTTAATAATTATTATAATAATAAGGTTATATTGATTACCTTTTGTGATTTTTTATATAAGTATAACTTTCACATTTCGTAGTTTTCTGCTTTTCTTCTTTTCTCATTTTTCTTTACTCCCTTTTCCACGTTTTCTATTTCTCTTATTTTCTCTTCTTCATTTCTTCTTCTCCTCTTTTTTTCTTTTTCTTCTCCTTCATTGTGCTCTTCTTTCAATCATCCCCTGCATTACTTCCACACCCCTCTCCTCCCTTCCTCCTTCCACTCCCAACCCCGAATAATTAATTACACACTTGTTATTACTCTTAATGAAATGCCCTAATTATGGGTTTCCGTGACGAGGACATTGTGAAGGTTCACTTCCGGGAGGGCGGGCAACCCCCTAGGAACCACCCCCGAGAGGGGGGAGAGCTTTGAGGGGTTCTGGTTCCTGGGAAGGGTCCCTGGGGAGGGGAGGGAACCCCGGAGGAGAACAAACTCTCGAGTTCATTTCCGGGGAAATAATAAATTATGAAAATGGGGGTGAGTTATGATAAAAAAGCGCCCCCCAACTATTTAGGGAAGTTTTATTAAGTATTAGTTCAATTATAAGTTTGCCACTTTTCGCCGCTCATTTATTGTTTCCCTCTTTGGAAATGCTAACAATCGGAGTTTAATTAATTTCCCAAATTAAAATGTTTATTTTACCCCTTTCGAATGATTCTGTCGCAAATAGGCACATTCTTTATGTACTGTGTATATGAAATTATGTATACTCAGTGCGGCAGACATTGTTTATATATCACAACGTAAAAAATATATAAGAAATATTTCGGATGATAATAATTATAATAATGTGAATATATAATATTGGCACTGTTTTTTATCGAACGAAAGCCTTTTATTCTCACTTCCCGACTAAACCATGGCGTCAGCTGCATCAGCAGTACTTTCACATCCGCCCAAGCATTAAGGGGTGAGCAAAGCCCAGGTACGAGAGGCACAAGAGAGGGAAACGAGGGCGAGGAACAACCCCTCCGCCCCTTCGTCTGCGCACTCAGAAATTAAAATTTCCCTTTGAAAACCGCTCAGCAATTAACAGAGTTTTATATTTCCCTCCGCCATTTTTCATAAGCGCGTCAGCAAAAAAAGCAACAACAGAGTCTTCCCGCCCCGCACAAATGACTAATGACTTCTGTTATTTATGGCCAAAAATTTAACGGTTCCACAGATTTGTAATATACGGAGGAAGAAAGGCTGGGGGATGAGGGGGATGAGGGGGATGAAGGGGGCGAAGGGGGCGAAGGGGTGGTCAGAAGAATATTTCAAAGGTTTTCGCTCGGATTATATATTTGGAGATATTCTGTAACTTTCCGTAAAAGTTTTATTCCTTTTTCCAAAACTACTTTCTTTTTTACCGGAAAGTGACAGTTTAGATAAAAGTTTTCAATTTTGGGGAAGAAATTTGACGAGCGACCAATCGGGTACCCGAAAGAAAACTCACCCCTTTTCTGTTGTTGCTGTTGCCGCCGCCCCTCAAAAAAGCCTTTTCATTTTGGAGAACTTTCCCGAAGAAACTATTTCACTATTTTTGAATTTTCTTTTCCCTTTTGCTTCCCTCCCTTTTCTTTCGACTTCCTTCTTTTATCTCCTTCCCCTCCCCACTTCGGCTTTTCATTTCATCCCCCAAAATCCCAACCCCCGCCCTTTCCTCTTCCATTTACCGTCGCTTTTCAATTCAACCCCTCACAGGTCATCGCCACCTCAAATTCGACTCTATAAAATCATATGATGATTTACTGTTCAAATGTATGTATGGGAATACAAAAGTGTTCGTTGTATTGGAGTAATTTATTTTTAAAGCAAAAGCCTTCGGGGCTGTGTCGAGCCACCCCTTCCGTTCCCATTCCACCCCGAGAGCCCCTCAAAAACCAACTGGTAATTTTCGACCCTCCCCTCCCCTCCCCTTCAGATTTACATAAAACTCCGCCGCAGAGTTTTTGCATTTTTCTTCCCGACTTTCATCCCTTCTTGCGAATTTCTTCCCTCCCCTGCCGAGTTAACTTTATTTATTTTTTAGGTTTTTTATACATGGGACGGGGAGATGGATGCGGTGGCTATACTTAGCTTAGGGGGAGCTCGTGCTTCGCCGGGGCGGGGTGACGCAACCCCGTAAGTCACGGGGGAGGGGGGCGAGAATTCAATTTGAAATCCTATCGGTGTAAATCAGAGGATTTCCCATTGCAAACATCCACTGGATGATACGTCGAGGCTTTTCTCCTCTTATTTATTTATTTATTTATTTGTCATTTAACCGGAGGGCGGGGGTGGAAGACGTCCGACGTGAGAGTCCGGCCTTAAATCTTTTGGTGGGTTTTCCTCCCCCGGATGAAACGGAACCCTCTTGAGTTTCGGAAGGCAATTAAAAAAGGCTCGGGGCACCCTTCGGAAACGTTCCCTCAAATTGTGAGCGTTTATGTAGTGAAAGTGATGACGGGGTTGCTCGTGCATCCCTTCCACCCCTTCCTCCCCGTCCCAGGGAAAGAACAACCCCTAATGGGAGAAATTTCTCTCAGACGACCGTTATTTTATTTCGCTTCACTTTTTATATCGAACGCATTTTGCTTTAAAATTACGATAAATAATAACGGAATATATATTTCCTATAATTTTATAATATAAATTTGCTTTTATTTGTTTGTTTAACTTTTATTTTTTATATTTTATTTATTTTACAAAAACCTTAAGAGGGTAATGAAAGTAGGGAAAACTATTTAATAAAAATATAATAATTGTTTAATAAATTTATTTAATTATTAAATTAATTTAACTTAATATATTAATATAATGAAAGTATTTAATATAAATAAAAAATAAATAAACTAAAATAAAATAACAATGCCCAAATGGAAGAACAGCCAAAATATTTATTCCTCCGGAAAGGAATTCAACGCGAACAGCTCATCCTTCGCTGCTCCCCCTCACCCCATACCTGCACCCCCCCACGCACCCCCACCCCATCACCTTAATCCTTTAACCCCCAACACGTGCAATAAAAAATATTCAGCCGCCTTAACGGTTTCATTTGAAAATAAGAATAAAAAAGACATTCGCTCCGGGAGCAGTAAAAACAATGAAATAAAAAAAAAGGCAACGAAACTTAACGGAGGGGGGTTGAAGGGGGTTGGAGGGGGTTGGAGGGGCTCACTAAATTTCGATGGATGCCGGCATAAAAGAAAACGGAACGGAATAATCCCCCCGTCACGCTCATGCTTTATTTCACATTGAATTATGAATGGCGAATGATGGAGCGCCACCCAGACGGGGCCCCCCCCCCGCGCCCCCGCCCCCAGCTCCCATCCCCCCGGGGCGCCGCCCCTCCACGGCCATCTGGTCCCTGTCTGCGGCTAAGTGGGGCTCTCACGGAGGTATTAATTAATTGACGGGGGGAGTGATTGGGGGCGAGGGGTTATTAATGAAAGGAAGGGGTTGTGGGGGGTTGGGGGTCGGGGGTTTGGGGGTGGCGGGGGGCGAGGGGAAGCCAAGTCGGAAGAGAAATTAGAATTGCCAGGAAGAAGGAAACTGCGAAACCACTTTTCCACTTTATTAAATGAGTTTCCGATAGTTTCCAATTCAGACTTAGGTGGAAACTTAAATTGCTGACTTTCCACATTTTTCTGCTCTCTTTTCCATTTCGGTGGGAAGTTTTTAATAGTTTTATCAGAGTGACGGGGCGGATGACATTTGGAGAGGCGTTCGGGGCGAACGCTTATCCGTTGCCCGAACGTAAGAGACGTTCGAACGTTTCGACATAACCTCAGTTTATACAGTCGCAATAAATACTATTTTTACAATACAAAATTTTAATTTAGAAAGAATCAAAATATAATAAAAAATGTAAAAGACATTTAAGACGAAGAAAGAAAAGTATTTGAGGGGAAAAAAATAAATTATAAATTAAGGAAAACATGAGAAACTTTAAGTGAAAAGTGAAATATAAGAAAAGGGAAGAAAATAAAAGAAGAAGAGAAACTAAGGGAAATGTAAAGGGAAAAGAAGAAATTTAGTAAAAGAAAGAAATTAAAACAAATTTTTAAGGAAAAAAACTGGAAAAAATAAATAAAATAAAAGAATCTTTAAGAGAAACAAAGAAATAAGAAAAAATATAGAAATTAAAACCGATACAAAGTCGAACACAAAAGTTTCTGTTCAGTTTCATTCATTCAATTTAAGAGTGAACACTTTTGTGTTGCATTTAATGTCCGTTTCTTTTGTTGCACAACATTTTCGCATTTCGCCCACAAACTTTCAGTGTTTACAGTGTTTACAGTGTTTACACAAGAGATCATCTCCGATCCCTCAGCTGTCGGTGGCAGCGGCTACCTGAGGAGGACCACGAGACGGGAGGGGAGGAAGGGATTAAGCCCTATTTTTCACTTTTATCTCACCCCTAAACCCTCCCTTTCAGTATTTGTTTAGGACATTTTTTCATTTCGATATTAACAACCGCTCATCCCCCAAACGGTTTTAAATTATTTGCTCAGGCGAATTCGCTTCTGAGCAAACAGTAGTTCTTCCGTTGTTGCGTTTCCGGGTCGGGGGTGAACACCTGTGCGATGCACCCCCGAACGCCGCCCCAGACGACACCCCCGCCCTCGGGCGCAACCCGCTTTCCCTCTTCCCTTTTCCCTTTTCCCGCCATTTCTTTTCAGGCTGAGGCTTTAGGGGAGAACAAATATGGCGGCCGAAGAGTGACCGATATATCATTTATAATTTCAGTTAAGATATAATTATAAATAACTTTTTTTCTTTTTCTCCTTTCCCTTTCACTGGAGGGAGTGAAAGATAGTATAAAATTGTATAACAGTCTATGATGATATAGTATAGCGTTCCTATTAGTATATCCACACTCCTAATAGTATAAAAAATTAATACAGTTTTTTATACTTTTAAAGGAAGCAGTCATTTTGACTAAATATAATGTAAAAATGATAACCTCAAATATCTTATTTTATACTCTTATAATTTTGAGGTGTATTCAGTTCTTCAGGAAAAATGTACAGTATTACTGTACCAGATGAAGATAAAAATGACAAAGTTCCAAAACTAAGAAATGGGAATTAAAGCGATCGAAACGTTATAAGTTATACTTACATACAATTATAAGTGGTTATACAAAAAAAGTAATAATTTCATAGGTCAAAATGACTCTTTTGGCGTTGTTTTTATCATAAAAAGCTCAAAGTATAAAGGAAAAGGGTTGAGATTTTTGGAAAGGCATTCGAAAGCAGTGCGCACTGCTTTTCATTTAAAAGGGTGTGAAGGGAGGGAGGGACGGGGGTGGGAAAGGCAGAAGAAAAATGTTTTTATCGGAAGGGTGTGCGCGAACTGCCACGAGAAGAATTCTCTTCCAGGAAAGGTTCTGGGGATGAAGAGTAAGGGAGGAAATGAAAAAAGTAGAAACAATGGCGGTGAAGGTGATTGGCGGGGGGGTTGGGGTTGGAGAGAGAAGGGGAGGAAGAAAAGCAATAATAACTGAAATTGCTTATTTGCGAACGGAAAGCAGAGATTCTTCTCCGGTTTTAATTCCACTTTCGTTGGGGAGTGTGTCTCGGTTGAGTGGTGTTGAGCTCACGCGGAAGACTCCACCCCATCCCTGAATGGTTGGGGGGTGAAGGGGGTGAGTGGGGGTGAATGGGGCTGAATGGGGCTGAATGGGGGCGGTTGAGCCACAAACATACTGCGTTAGTGGATGACACGTATATATATTCACAAGAATAAAACTTTTATCACATGGCCGGTCTTAGGCGATATGAGGGGTGCAGAGGGGGTGCAGAGGGGGTGCAGAGGGGTGGAAAGGAGGAAGCGAAGAAGAGAAGTTGTTTTAGTCGACCGGAAACCAGTTTGTCTGAAGGGAAACCGTGAAATGGTGAATCCAACCCCTTCACCCCCTTTCGGGTCACGCTTTCCCGCTAGATAAATAACTCCACTGATTTTCTCTCTCCTTCGGCTTTTCTTTTTTCGGAGGGGGAGGGGGAGGGGGGTCAGAGGGTGGCTTTGAGATTTGGGGTGGAAAGCGCTGCCGCCCGCTGCCACAAAGCGAAATTTTATTGTAAAATATAATCAACACTTGGGTTGTTATTTTTGAAATGTGAGCCAAAGAGAATGACGGGGGTGAAGGGGGATGAAGGGGGTGAGTTCTGATATCTGTTGAAGTCACTCGGGGCAGCAGCTCCCCTTTCACCATCACAATCTCTCTTCAGCAGATTCTCCCTCGAAGCATTATTTCTTTAACAGGATTTTATTTCGTTTCGTGAGGGGGGTTGGGGGTGGGGGTGAAATTAAAATTAATTTTGAGGTTTGCAAGAGAAGAGCAGGGCTGGCCAAAGATAATTTACTACCTTTGGGTAAAAAGGAACGAAACTTCGTCAACCGCTCTTAAAAGAATTACGATCTAAGGGTTGAATCTGTTTTTAAATTATGTAAATAGAATGAATGGCAGGAAAGAGGAGAAAAAGAAGAAGAAGAAGAAGAGAAAAAGAAGAGAAGAAAAGAAAGAGAAGATGAAATATGAATGTTAAACAAATAACACAAAACAAAACAAAACATAATAAGAAATTTTTTATAAAAAAACATCCCCAACTTCTGACTTGCACGGCCAACCCTTTTCCAAATTCTTCCACAATGGGGAGCTTTTCGCTTCCACGGGGGGTGACAGAGAAGAAGTGATGAAGCACCGGAACCCAAAATGGAATGAAAAAACAAAAGAGGGAGGATTTGAGCGCTCCATTTTTTAATATTTTACAGAGTCAGACGCCGCAGACAACAGTCTCTGAAAATAACCATAAGTGCTTTGGAAGCGATAAGGGTGGGGAATGCGAGGGGGAGGTCGGGGGTGGAACCGCCTCTCCAGAGATGGATGCAGAGCAGCGGCAATTGAAAGAAGACGACTTTGATTAAAGGAGGAATGAGCGAGACGGGGGCTGATTTCATCAGGGGAGGCCAGGAGAAGCCACCCTTGTGAGCACCCTCTTCACCCTGGCCTCATTACGTCATGACGTCACCGCTCCATCATTTTTCGCACCTTGGCGAACCCATAAAAGCTCTCGTGACCGATGCCATCAACCCCTCTTTCTCTCCTCCCTCATAAGATGTCCACTTCACCCCCATAAATTTTCTTAACGGTTTTCCATTTCCCCTTCAACCTTTCATTTATAAATAATACAAACATTCCCGTCTTGAAATGAATAATAGAAATCACGTGATCGATTGGGCTCTCCGGGCGAAACACAAAACAACCCCGTCCTCCGCCGGGGGTGAAAGTGCCCGAGCCGAAATGCGCCGCTAATCCCCCCATTGTTGGCCCGGGACAATAAAAGAAAGCTCTAATCCTGAGTGACATTTACTCATCTTTAACGTGTGTGCAATAAACAGAAAGAAGTAATTATTTTTATTGTTATGGCGGCCACATAAATAACCCCTTTCGCGCGGGGGATGTAAATGCGGATGGAGATTTTCTCCGATGAAAAATGAAACCGAGAAAGTGTTCTGGCGTTTCCCACCCCCACCCGAAAGGGATTTTCGTTTGCGGCTAGCCAAAAGGGTTTCGTGGGGGTTGGAGGGGTGCGGGGGGATGCGGGAGGGGGAGGAAAAACCCTTAAATGGCACCCCGATCCACCCATTTCATGTATTACGTGCGCCCGTACCAGTGAAACTAGTTCTCTAATAATTATAAAATAAAATGCAAATTTATAAGGTTATAAAAAAGTATAGATGAAATTAATATATTTTTAATATTAAGTAAAACCCCCGTAAGCAGTGGGGGTTTTCTCACTGCACAAACTTTTATCAATACAATTCAGATTTTTAAAGTATGCAAATTTGCAAATAAATATACACATTACATATACAAATAAGTAGATTAAAATATACTGTATAAAAAAACATTAATAGAATAGCTCCAATAAAATTAAAGATGACAAAAGTGATAAAACATTTGTACATCTTTTGAATGCCACAACAGCAGCAACGACAGCATAAAAGAAGAATTGGGAAGATAAGGGCGGAAAAAGGGGAGGAAGGAAAAAATAAGAAAGGGGAGGATCCTAAGCAAATGTTTGCACTCGAAAAGTGTAATTTCTCGTTCAATTATTATATTATACTTTGGCTGCGGTTCTCGCGGCAGAAGAACACTTCCTCGGCCGAAGGGATCCGGAGGGGTGGAGGGTGAGGGTGGAGGGAAGGAGAGGGTGGTTCGACCGGAGGAAATGGAAAGCGGTCTCGCGTGAAATAATACTGCGTCAGCAGAGCAGAAGTTCGGCCCGGGGAACATAAAAGTAATAAAAATGAGGAAAAAAGCGGAGGAATATTGCAAAATGGAGCGAGACAAAGGAAAGTTGGCAAAAGGAACAAAACAAAAATTGACAATGGAAGTGGGAGGCGAAATGGAAGGAAGAAGAGGCGGAGGGGCGGAGGGGCGGCGGAGGGAGATACAGTTTAACCTCTGCTTTCCAATGACCAAAAGGAACCATTTTATTGCTCTCCATTCAAGAAACGAACTGTATTTATATACATACATACATACATACGTACATAGATTAGCATGACAAGTTAATATAAACTGTATCCGCGTCTCCTTTGTCTCTCCAAGGTCAGAAGAAGGGAAGAAAGATGTAAAGGGATGAATTAGTGGGCGTCGTCCGCCTCCCGGTGCTGTTCTGTCTGTGGGTGTGGGCGGAGGGGATGGGGGAGGGCCAAAGGAAAGTCAGTAGCAGATCAGTAGCAGACGAAGGTGAAGAGTGTGGGTGTGGAGTGGAGGGGCAGTGGCGAATATGTTTTGCCTGAGCACGTGGTATTTAATTCAAAAAAATATACAGATTTACCTTTGTATAAATAAAAATTAATGCAATAATCCAAAAAAATCAAATTAAAGCGAAGTAAATAACCATTTGTAATTAATATATTAAGATTCAACAAAAAATATATAATGACATAAATATAAACATTCCCAAATATATACGGGAATTCGTTAAACTGAAAAATCTTATATAATTAAAAATAAAATTAATAAAAAATTAAGATTATATATATATATATCGATTTCATTAATTTATTCTAAATAATGTATTTAATGTATATACAGTAGCGCTCAAAAAGATTTTGACAATACAAAATTTAATAGTTTCTTAGTTAATTATTTTATAATAAGATTTTTTTAGTAATATTAATTAATTACCAATACTATTAATAATATATTTGTCGCATTAAAATAACAAAATATACGAAACATAACATTATTCTCAGTCTTCTGTTTTTCATTAATTATACTTTGTGTATCTGAATCGGTTGTGGATTTTTATATGTCGTTAATATAAAGTCGAGTTTAGAGAGGGATCGGAATCAGAGGCTGACTCACTGACAAAAGCGTTTCGCTCCCACTCGAAGGGCAAAGCCCACTGAGCCACTTCAGCCCCAATTGTCCCCAATTAAGCCCTCTCGATTATAATTATCGAATAAAAGTCAACGGAGTCATTCGGTGGAGGAGTCGCGCCAGAAGGTCTTTGACCCGACCTCGAGAGGCAAGGGTTAAAGAAGGCTTCTGTTGCAGGTTGGCAGGGGAGACCACTCACAGACCACTCACAATGAATATACTGTTGACGTGTATAAATATGCAGTATATATACTGGTAAAGTAAAGGCAGATGCATCCCTCACGTTGACATGAGCCCTTATAACCGCGTCGGGGGGTAAATAAATCAGGAAGGGGTTGCAGTGAGGAACACCAATTTGCAATTCATTCCCGCTGTTATCAAGGAGATTGAAAAGGGGGTCGAAAGATAGGGGTGAATTATTTAAAGTGGTGGAATCGGACACCGAAGGGGGGAAGGGGAGCCGAATGTGTTGGGGGTGCGGATACACCTGCGGGCTCGCGAAACATCCCCTGAATCGGTTCGGCTACATGAAACGGCTGGTCGAGGGGTGGAGGGTGAAGGGCGTTGAGGGGAGGCGAGTGGTGAATTAATTATTGCGTCTGTCGGGGGAAATTAATAATTTCCGCGGGAGATTTTCCCCGGAATAACAGTACAAACGATATACACAAACAGTATTTGTATAATAAAAAAGAAATAATAATATATAACTAGAAATGTTCCACACGATGGCTAATCGTTACTTTCGGCAATCGATCCTCCCTTAGGGAGTCACTCAGAGGGGGTAAAACAGGAAACGGCGCCCAATATACGATCGGAAGAAAACGATCATGGCCGCCACGTTATTTACAGTTATGGGAACTTCCGGTCGGAAGGAGGGTTGCGGACAAAGGCGTCATAACGTCAAGTTTTAGGGGTGGATGGACATGGACCCTTCGGCGCTTCATTTGTTATTGTCATTAATGGCCTTCGGACTGCGGTGTGGGGGTGGCGAGCGACCCTCTCGAAATTGGTGCGAGCGGGAGTGCGTTTTCGGGTTGCAGGAGGAAGTCCTGAGGGACAGTTTGGCCATAGAGAAATGAAACCGTTTAATCTGAGGACAAAAGATGTGAACAAACACGATTCTCCCATTATCCCCACCATCCCTCGAAGACGCCGAAAAAGCGCAACAAAGTTTTTGATATACTTTGTTATTATGTTTTCACCCCTTCTTTCACCTTTCATCCCCCTCCTTCTCTCTCATTTTTTATTTACTTAAGTTTTACCACTATTATTTACTTTTATATTAATACATAATAAATGCATCAAAAATTAGTCAATTTATTCATATTATTTTTAGATGCGTTTATCAAACAAATCAGAGTGTTAGTCGAAAAGACAGAAGACGTTGTGTACCTCCTGCAGAAGAGAGAGAGAGAGAGAGAGAGAGAGAGAGAGAGAGAATACCTCCTGCAGAAGAGAGAATAGCGAAAGTGCCCCCAAAAGCGATTAAGAACATTTCCTGATTAACAGCGTGGAATTGTGAATCGGTGACGATGTGAATGGGTGCAGGGGATGCAGGAGCACTGGGAGGGTTGAAACGTCCCTCTCTATTAAACTCTCCCCCAGAGGTGGAACCAGAGCCCGCGGGTTGACAATTTTGTCCCATTGTGAGGATATCACCAATTTAGTGTCAGGGCCCGAGGGAGGGTCGCCTCCATAAAGACGTGAAATGTTTTGTCAGCCGATTCTTTTTGTGCGTCGCGAGGAGGGTTTCGGGTTGCTGCCAGCCCTCCACTTCAATTTCAACCCCAACCCCAGCCCATAAAAAATTTTGCATTCTTTTAATGTGAATGAATTAAACGGATTTACTCGAGTAATGATTGCTATCTGTCCTAAATCTTTAATCAGTCTTTTGTGCTCGCTGGATTCTTTTCTCTGCCCCGTAAGGAGCCATTGTGCGCCCTTTGGGGTGACATTTTTCATTTTTTATCATTTCAAGTGGGAGATTGCGCAGTTGTTTATTCGAATGTCGAGGGTGAGGGTGCCGCTCTCGGGCTTTGTTTCCGCCATGGGAAGACCTTGACAGCCAACAAAGGCTGCTCTCGGGGGCAGAAAGGGTGCCACTCGGAGGAAGGGAGGCACCTGCTCATCCCTCCACGAAACTTACTACTTTGCCCCGGCTAAACATAAATTTGTCATAAAGTGGCAGTGTTGGCGAATATTTGCAACTTATTGATGAAGTAATAACGCCTCGAAAGCAAAGGGATGGAAAGCAGAAAGGGTGGCTGCACCCCGACCAAGTCCGACAAAGAGGTGTGCAATGAAGGGGGTTCAGGCCGAAGGGCTGCCAGCACAGATTGTGAAAAACCGGAAAAGGAAACAATTTGCCACTGCCTCTCGAATCGTCTTAATTGAGAAATGAGACACCGGAGGAGAATAAAAAAGGTCAAAGGAACCCCACGGCTTTGTTATACCTGAAACCAGACAGTCGCGCGGATTATTTTGACAAGTTTTTTCTTCTATTAAACGTTGTTATTTGAGCCGAAGAAATAATAAGCTTTCCGGACGAAGAAGAATTGAAAATAGAAAAAAACGATCGCCGGGCAAGTGAGTGTTCGCCCGTAAGCTAAGCATGGGATGAGCACGGGAAGACGGGAACACGAGGAGGGACCTCCTCGCGCCCATGCTTAGCTTGCGAAGAAGGCCACCTGATGGCGGTTGTCGACCAGGAGGTTTTTAACTCCTTTCGGGAGGTTTTTTATTACCTGATTGACTAATGCAGTCGGTTCGAGGAGTGCTTCTGCTGTCGGACACCAACAGAGCGCGCGGAAGGATGCGAACGATGGAAAGTGGTTGAAAGCAAGTGAAAGGAGGAGGGGGAGCAAGGGGAGGAGAGGAAGTTGGAAGGGAGAGAAAAAGTTTTCCCTCAGCGATTGCTGCCGTTTGCCCATATTTTCGTTCCACTTTAGTATTTAGGCAAATGCGAGGCGGTGTATTCGGAAACTTTATTCTTCCCCCGGAACAACTAATTCCGGAAACTTTTCAAGCTTTTTCATGATTATTATCATAAATTATATCTCTCAAAATATAATTTTAACTCATTCAAAACGAGACTTTAAATTCCTTCTTCTCCCACCCCCTCAAGACTTTCCCACCTGAAACTTCTCCTTAGAAACGCTCCCCTTTCATCCCCCCCACTCTCTCCCCCCGCACAAATTAGAATAAGTTACGCGAATGAAAGAAAGGATTGCAGCTTCGGAAAGGCAGCTTTCTCCTCCTCTCCTTGCCGAAGGGACGCACTCGAGTGCCCCACTTTGGGGCCCACAGAGACGCAGAGACAGCCACCCCCAAAAGGCGACTCTCGCCACTCAAATCCACTTTGAAGAGCTCCTCATGTGCCGCCATTAATCCAGCATCCGCACTCGATTCTCAGTTACCGCCGCCATCTTCTGGACTTTCTCAACGAATGATTGACGATTATTAACGAATGAACGAATGAACGAATGAATGAAAGGGTTGAACACTTGGAGGATCACGTGGAGCGGCCATATTGTCTTTGGGGAGGAATGGGTCGAATGCCGTTGCATCGGTCGACAGCTTTCGAATAAAAGGGTAAAATGCGGTGCGGTAGAGATGAAAAAGGGAGAAGTTTATTAGTTGGCAGAAAAAATTGTTCTCGTTGAGAAAGCTCAAAGCTCACACGGCCAATTACCTCAATGGCCGAATGAAAGAAAATTAGTTCATAACTTTCCTTTTCTTTCCTCCCCTCCCCTCCCCTCCCCTCCCCTCCCCTCCCCTCCCCCTCGCCCCCTCACAAATCCTTCTTCAGACCCAAAACCGTAAATTTTAATTAAAACAAAATTGAAAAAATTATTTTATTTCTGCTGCCCCACCTCCCACCCCCGAAAAATTATTTGTGTATTATGGGGTATGATTTACAGAAATCCTCTCTCTCTCTTTTTCTCTCTCTCACACACATTCTTTCATCCTTACACTTTTTTTTCATTTTTTCCCTCCCTCTCTCATTAATTACCTTACTCTTTCTCTATCATTCTCTATTTCTCTCTTTTTCTTTCTTCCTTTTTTTCTTTAATCTTTTTTCATTCTCTCTTTCTCTATATCTGTCTGCTGTCTCTTTTGTTTATATTTTTTCAATCTCTCTATATCTCTGTCTGTATTTATCTTTCTTTCTCTTTTAATTTACCTTTCCCCCCCCTCTCTCTCTCTCTCTCTCTGTCTCTTTCTCTATTTATCCATCTGTCTATCACTCTCTCTCCCTATCTGACTCTCTCAGGTTGGGCGATTTTTTAAACGATTTTGGAATGAGGATAGGAACTGTGCCTCAAAAGTTACTCAAAAATTAATAAAACTACCCTTAATTGGGGCTGTAAATGAGGAAATACCTTAGCAATACTTCCTCCCTCAAGCTGTCACCACCCTTGAGGGCAGTGACGTGTCAGGAAGTGAATAAGTGAATAACTCTCAGATTGTTCATCCCGTGGGGTGGGAAAGGGGTGGATACAATCAGGTACTGCTTCTCGGTGTTGAATTAAAAATTATTAACCAAGTAAATAATTAGAATTAATTTGAGTGGTTAAAGAAAGTGAATCACGGGGGATAATGAAATAGCACCGCGGGGGGCGGATGGAGGGTAAGAAAATTCCAAATGGAAAGTGGCCAGGGGCGCGGGGGATGGTCACTTAACGAGATTAGCAGAGGGGAGGGAGGGGTTGAATATGAGAAGGTTCGGAACCTCAGGTAAGGGTATCCCTCACCCTAAATTGGCTTTTGTTGGGTCGTGACGTTTTGTGCAACAAATCGAGGGGTTGTTCCGTAAAAAATATTTCAAAAATTTCGGAGGGTGGTTTCGGTCAGTTGTAAATCAGTGCCATTTAGATTTATGCTCGGGGCAGTCAACTCGAACGGTTCCACTCGGAAATGCTTCGGTTGCCTCCCCGAAGAGCCTTCGGGAGCCCCTCCCCCACACTGCCCCTGCGCCCCCACGGCCCCTCCCAATTAACGCTTCTCTCCCCTGTTATTAAATATGCTAATTGTTGTTGGGCCCCAACGATTTCTCGGAAGCCCTGTGAGGGTCAGTTCATGACCTCCCCCCCCCTCTCCTTTGTTTCGCGGTGAGAACCGTCCCGGTCCTCCCCCCGCCCCCCAATTCCAGGCACGACTCCTTTTTGTTTTCGTTCTCCGAAAGGAGGAAATCCTTCGGGGAAATGAGTTCACACAAAGACAGAATGAGCGAAAGTGAGAGTCGTGAGGGGGCGAGGGGGAGGCGCGGGGGAGGCGCGGGGGGCGCTCCAGTTCGGGTTCTTCTCTCGGAACAGGTTGCCTTGTGACCCGGCTGACCCCTCAGCTGTCTCGATGAATTCTCGGAGTTTTATTCGGCTCCATTTTGTGTGAGCAGCTTCCCCTTAACGCTTACACTCCCTTAATTGTTGTTTTCTCGGAATTTCATCCCCTCCGATCTATTCATGTGTTTTTTACGGCTCAAAAATCGTTTGTTACATTTATTTACTTCTCTTTATTTTTCTATTTTCATCCCATTTGCCTCAATGAAAGAGCGCTTATATTTACATATAAAACTAAGTTATAAATACAAAGCAATACAATATTTTACAAAATTTAGGCCCTTTTGCCTCTATTGAAAAATAGTTTGAAAATAATTTTTTTTTCCCAAACTTCGTATTTATTTTTTTCATTTTTTTATCTTTTTTCTTTTTCGTTTAGGCCAAAAATGGACGACGGCATTTCAATTATTATTTTTATTCAATTATATTTTTCACAGTCTTTTATTTAACTCCTAAAATTTTTTCAAATTATTTCAATAGTCAAAATTT
Organism: Brueelia nebulosa; assembly: GCA_028293925.1. Lineage (NCBI taxonomy): Eukaryota > Metazoa > Arthropoda > Insecta > Psocodea > Philopteridae > Brueelia > Brueelia nebulosa. The sequence goes on along the minus strand of JAQIBA010000034.1, from coordinate 487,267 downwards.
TTCATTAGTTATTGTTATTTTTATCATTATTTATTTTATTAAATTTTATTTTATATTATTTCTTAAATTATTATTATTCTATTTTAGCGATTATATTCGTTGTTTATTTATAGAGAAATAATTCTATACACTTATTATCTTTTAGTACCACATTTTTAATTTTGTAACTGCGGAAACTGCGGAAACAATAACATAATAAGAAATACATAAAAAGAAAAACTAAATAGCAAAAGATAATGAAAAAGTAATAAAAAGGAGTGATAAACAAAACTAATAAAGGGAAAATATTAAAAAACAATAAATAGAGAACGAGGTTAGCAATTAGCGGTCGTAATTAGGGGCGAGTGGATGAGAAAAGGTAAATTAATGAAATCCGGCGACAAATGGCGATGAATTTATGATGGCCGACAACGTTCGCTTCCATTATTAACCTTATTAAATGAACGGAGGCGACGAGGAAAGGGCGAAGCTCCGCATAGTGGCAACACTCACACTGCGTCTCCTTTGGGGTGATTTTCTGAATTTCCACTCAGCAAAGACCGTTTTGTTGGAATCTACGTGACCGGTGTTTATATGTCGCTCCACTTTCGCCCCTTTTAATTACAACGTCACTTTTAAAGGGAAATTAAAACAAAATGGCGGAAAGAAAACTCGGCTGCGGTGTTTGCTCTGTTTTTCTTTATTATCTGACTAAATTTTCTCGATATTGATGATTAATAGTCTTGGAGGGTAATACAGTATTAATCAGAAGTATTTTGACAATACAAAATTTAGTAGTTATTTAGCTAATTATTTGTATTTTTTCAATGCTATAATAAGATATTAATCCCCCTTCAAGCATTAAAATATCAAAATATACAAAACATAACATTGTTCTTAGTCTTCTGCTTTATCTCTTTAATACTCATACTTAGTTCTGTTATTTATACTGTTACTTTTCCATATATTTTAAAGATAAACTCTTTTGTGTCTCATGTTATTTAATATTTAATTAATATTGTTGTAAAGCATTTTAATAAAATTTCACTTTGTAACTCTTACGGGCGGAAAACTACAAATTTTGTATTGTCAAAATACTTTCCAGCGCTCCTGTATTTGGCTTAAGGCTTAATGCGGCAACCAACCGACATTCCACTCTGCCCTCAATCAAAACACTCAGACGTCTGAGTCGAAACAGCCCAATTAACCCAAATCTGCTAATTACTATCGCAGTGAGTCAGCGAAACGCACCACGACCGTCACTCCCCTCTTCCCAGGCACAAATTACTCACCGACATTCCTCCGAATTAATCAACGCGGGGGGTGACTCACTCAGCAATCGCCCCTCCCCCCAAAATACCTTCCTTTTCTCAGTTGACGCAAACAGATAAACATTATTATTAAACGATGAGATAATATCACATAAACTGTAATTATAGTCCAGCCATTGTTGGAATGGGCCTCCATCCGGAGCCCCATCTGCGCCCCCAATCAATCCCATGGCGGCCTCGCCCCCTCGCCCCTTTCCAGGAACACACAGCCGCGGGGCTTTCCCTCAAATCCGAGGGGCTTTGTCCTTGGGGGGGACACCTGTTGAGTGGCATGATTAATAAATGGGAGAGAGGGCGGAGGAGGGTTGGGGTCTCGAGGGGCGGCCCTGGGGCGGCCCTGGGGCGGGGGTCGTGGCTGAGATCACCTTCAGCGCGCATTGCGAGTCGGTCTGGCATTGACCTCGACCTCCGCAAAGGTTAAGGCCCTCGACTTGTTCATCTCCTGTTCGTCTTCGGGAGAGAGTGTGACTTTAGGTGCGATGGCATTTCGTCGTGGGCGGTTCGTGAGCAATTAAAAAAAGTGAAAATGTCTCCTCGAGTCGTGTTCAATTGGTTCAATTGGTGATTGATTGGAAGTTCCCATTTTGGGGAAAATATTATTTGTTAGCGGCATTTGGTGGGGTCGTTAGTTAATGATCGGTCTTTGGCTAATCATTCCCGGAACGGCTGATTAATTAACTGCTTTTTTGTTATCAAAAATGTATTTATTTATCGATGAAAAATGAATAAGTGCAATCATATTTGAGTTCTGATGCAGCTGTCTTTTTTATTAACCAATGCCTATTACATAATAAAACCCTTTTTGTATACAACCGTGATATGTTAAAGCATTATTCTAAAAACAACAAAAAAATCTCCGAAAGTTACTTATGTATCGATTTCATTTTTATTTAATAATTATTTTTTATTCGTTTATTATCTCATTTCTATGTTAATTATTAGCAGTGTATTTATCTATTCGTTTTTTTTTTAAATTATCGTTTATTTATTTATAGTTAGTTTGTTTTTATTGTTATCATTTATTGTTTCATTGTTTTTGCACTATTTATTAGTAATATTATTTATTTTTAATATTATTTTTAGTATATATGTAATAATTTGGAGGAAACATATAATTTTATTGTGCACATTCTCATGTCGATGAAAAATGTAAACATAAATAACTCTTCTTCTGTTCCTTTCTCTCTTCTTTTGTCACTATTCCATTCTTCCGGAACTCACTGTCCGGCCCGTCACATATATTATTATTACTATTTTCAGTATTTTGTTTAATTATTTATTTATAATTTATATGTTTATTACTCGTAGCTAATGGCTTCTATATTTTAATTACGTATTTACTTTTATATTTCATTGTGTGTATATTTTGTATTTATCGTATCAATTTTTATTTCTTAATGGATTTGTAATGTGGTCGAAACGACTGAACCTGAAAATGTTGGTACGGAGAGAACTCCCGGACTTTCCCCCGCTCAAGGCCGGTCAAGGTCACGCAACAAAACCCCCAAAACACCCCGAGAGAGCCAAAACAATTAGTTATGTCACAAGTTTCTGGCTCATGGTCGACTTCACCCCAAAGGTGGTCTTTCCCCGCTGCAGCAAACCGTAAACCTCCCCTCCGCCCCCGCCCTCCACCAACCCTTCGGCCCTTTCAGTGTTGTCCCGAAACTACAATCGGAGGAGTTCATTTTTTAACGCCAACTCAAACAAGAGTGGAAAGTCGCCCCGACGGGGAGGGGCGAGGGGTTACAACGAAAAACACTTTAGAAAATTACAAAGTTATATATGAAAAAGGCGGGACCGGGAGAGGCACACGAGGGCCTAATCATAAGGCAAAATGGCTTCCCACCAATTAATGATTAATGAGCTCTCTGCTTTTGATTTGAAGTCGTCAAACATCGGCAGGCAACCCTTTCCCACCTGGAGGTGCCTTTCGGGTGGCGATTCGCGTTGCAAAGGGCAATGCAAGATGGCGTCGAGAGGGAGTCGAGAGGGAGTCGAGAGGGAGTCGGCGAGGAGCAGCAGTAATTATAAGAAATGTTAATTAAAGGAGAGCGGAAATCGTGACTGAAAAGTATATAATGTTAAATTTGTGACTTCCGCGGAATTTAATTGGGCGTCGCCGGCTGTCAATTTTTATGTAACGGATTGGAAAATTGGCCACCGCCGGAGGGACGCTCAGCCCCTAATGCCTAACGGCCAATGCCACGACGTTTTCCTTTCGTGCACATCCGTTCTTATTTATTAACGCCAGCTTAATAACAACTAAGAGATAATGGATTTGTGAGTGCAAGTGGGTGTTTGCGTCGCGGTGGGAGAGGAGAAATCCCGTGATGGCAGACAAACTTTAGTTTGTAAGGTCTGTCCTGAGTAACTTCCGTTGCTTAAGGAGAGGTAATCCACTTTGGCTTTTAGCTACAAATATTAACCCTTTCCACTCTGAATCTTTGTGGACGTTGGCTTCCACCGGTCGCTACTTTGCGTATTCACTGAAAGCAAAACAACAAAAGTATAATTTCGGTAACGCATCATGACAATCTTTCTGAACAAGTATTTCCAAAATACTTTCTAAAAATAGATCACATTTCTTAAAATAGAATTCCTAAACTAAATTTCTAATAAAAAAATTAAAAAATTTTTTAAAGTTAAACGGTTTTATTTCAAATGCACTAAAAATTAAAAAAAATAATTTCTGATGCAAGAGTATAAATAAATACATGGATGACAAAGAAAAAGACCAATATTTTTGTCCATAAAACCGTGGGGCGTTATACAGTATAAAAGTTGTAATAACGTAAAAATAATTAAAAAAAAATAAAAATAAATAATATTTTTATTTATGATTTTAGTTTTTCATTACAGTTATTTTATTTATTTAATGTAGTTTTATACAAAATATTGTCGTTGCTGCAACTTTGTCTTTCACATCCAACAGACTTTCCAAAAATGATACTCTCTCTCTCTCTCTCTCTCTCTCTCTCTCTCTCTCGCCCTATCTTTTCATTATCTCCCTCTCTACCTCTTGAGGACACGCCATTAAATATCGCCACGGAATTATGATGAATTGCTACAAAGAAACATAAATTGCACCTTCGAAACGGCACTCATACGCCACCGCAATTATACCCCTCCCCTGCTGTTATTAACCCGGGGTTCCAGGTTTTCTAGATTAGGTCAGCCGAATGACAGATGGTGCCAGGTACCCGCAACACCCCCCGACCCAACGCCCTCCCAACTCCCGCATTCGGTAATGCATCTCTCACATCGCCCCGCCCACCTCCACATCTCCCATAATTATCCTTTCCCTCTTCATGAAAATTCACAGTTCTTCAGGTAGGAAACACACATGATTTATTTAGTTGATTTCCGGTGGGGAGAGAAGGACAATGGAGGCAAGGGAGGTTCGCACGGGGGGGGGAGGGGAGGGGTTGCGATGGCACTTTTAATTGCTTCATTTGCATTTAGATTCCTTGAGCGGCGGTTGAGTTGTGGCCGCCCCTTCGGAGGGCGGGAGTGGGGCCCGCGGGGCGCCCCGGGGCCACCGCCTAATTGCAGACCCACTCAGGCCTTTATTTATTCTGGCCACCACAAGTGCATAATTGCTCTCGTTGGAAAAGCGCTGCTGCGTATTTCATTGGTTAATGATAGGTTGGCGAGAAAGGAGTCAAGTGGTGCAAAACGGCTTTTTCGGGATGTGATTGATGGCGGGGAGGTTCTGAGGGTGCAAACAGGTATGGGTATCAACCCTTCTCTCCCCTCCTCCAGCCCGCTTAAAGAATTCAGGAGGTAATTTTCAAATAATCATTAATTATAGTAATTATCGAAATGAATATTTTGAAATAAACGGTTTTATTTAATTGCGGATACCGTCCGTCCGTTTGTCCGTCTGTCTGAGTATAGAAATTTTAAATTTTGTGTTCAATTAACTTCCATGACGCTTTATTTAATTCGTTTTCATGTTTGAATATGCTTTAATAATGCATTACGTTTGCGCCTATTAATTTATAAATATAAATAAAGTGGCCAAATAACAATAGAAAATATAATTTTTCAATAGAAATATTGAAACTATGTAAAACACGATTTTTGAGAAATTTAACAGAGAGAGAAAGAGTTCTTCATTTTTGAAATGTTCGTTGGATGTAAACACAAAGTCGCAGCAACGAAAAGATACCATTCACTCACTCACTTTTCGAATCCGCCCGTCCTTTAGGTTCGCGGGAAAAGATACTACATTAAATTAATATATAACTGTAATGAAAAACTAAAATCAGAAATAAAACTCCATTTTTAGAAATCTAATTTTGGAAATGTATTTTTAAAAAGGTTATTATGATGCGTTACTTTTATACTCATTTTACCTAATTTATGCGTTTGTTTTTAAATTGTAATTTTTAGTAAATACGGAAAGTAGCGACCGGTGGAAGCCGTTGTCTTCGTTCTTTTATTATAAATAACACGCCCTCCGCGAATCGCATATCAGCAGCCATAACAGCGCTGCACCCCCTCCCCCCACATAAGGCGCTTCAACATCCACTTCAGCTACGTCGGGGGCCCCAACAACCATAATAACCACCGCACTCTGCATGACTCGAGGAATTAACCGTTTAATTAGGATATTGTCCGTGACGTCACTGTGGGACGGACGGACTCATGATAAATGGCGGCGAATAACAAATTATGGCGGGATCACGTCTGAGGATGGTCGTGACTTGTAATAACTCGCATCTCCTACGTCTTACTCTTCTGCGGTGGAATGCTCTGCCCCCCGCCCCCGCCCCCGCCCCCCGGGGGTGCCGCGGGAGGGGGTCCGAACTTCCGTATCGATCCGCCCCCGTTAATTAATGCCCGCGAATGGGTTTTCGGGGGCGAAAGGGAAATTTGAGGGAGAGGAGAATCCGAAGTAATCCGAAGGCTTTTGGGACGCAACCCCCGGTTGATAATCGCGGTTTTCATTATGGCAACAAGTCTTGAGAGCAATAATTAAAACAAAATGGAGACTCACCTGGATTAGATGAATGAAAATAATTAATGAGAGGGGCGGAGGGTTTCCTTGAGGTTTTTCTCGGGGGTTTCCGGTGGTCGGCCTTTTGGGGGGAGCGCGAGGCGCCGAACCTGTAAAAGAGTTGAGCGTTATTATTTTGAATATAAATGAAAATGGGGTTGAGGGGCGGAAGTAATTAAGGGACGTCGGCTATGGGGGGAGGAAGTTTTCATATTGTGAGAGATGACCTCAATTTGGAGTTAACACTGGAGGCGTTAATAATATTCGGAGATAGAATTTGGTTATTGTATTAACGGAAACAGGGAAATCGGGGAAATTACGAACGGGAAATAATATCCAAAATCCAAAACAAACAAATTTTATAAGAGTTTAAAAATGAAAAGCATAATTTTTAATAATATACTTGTTTATGCCGCCCTCAGGCATTGAATTGAGTGTCTCAACGAGATTACAACATCGCATTGAAGGAGAATAAAAACACAATAAATTAACTGCAAAATACTATGTTATAAGGCACTGCGCTCACAGAAGACAAAAATGTTAAGTTCTTTACTCATAAATATAATAAATAACTAAATAGTTATCCACGAATGTATAAATATTAATAAATATAACTTGAAAGGTGTAAGACGATCAGATGGCAGACATTAAATAACCCTAAAAGTTATAAAAATAATAAAAATAAATAACCATTAATGAATGGGATTAAATAAATAATTATTTAAGCTCAGGGGAGAGCATTATATAAATAAATAGGCGTTGGCAGACAAACAAAAGATGATGGGGGCGAAAAAATTAATTTCAAAATTACACACACTCAAAACCGAAATCTCTTCACGGAACAGCCACTCCGCCCCCACCCCCGGCCACACACGCACTGCCCCCGTCAATTCACGACCAGGGGCTGGACCCCGGGCCATACACTTCCCGTGGTTATGTAATCAACAATGAGAAGGGGAGCCTCCCGGCGGGGGCGCCTCCCGGCGGGGGCGCCTCCCCGATCACTCCGAGACATAATTACTTTTGGAATCCAATGAGGTTCTGGGCCTCGGCCCGCGAGGGGAGCCAACACGGCCTAATTAAAACAAAGCTTAATCGGACCGAAACTGAAGGTATTTTCAATCCCAACTAAGCTAATTAATAAACCGCCTTTCCTAAGAATCGGATTACTTAATCAGCTTCCGCGAAATCGAGCAGGTGCGGAGGGGAGCGCTCAGGGCCGGATTGCACACCAAGAGAAACTTTACTCTGTCTTCTATTCTAAAATCTATAATATCTAAAAGTAACACTAAATTGAGATCCAACTCCGCCCCTTCTGCTCCCAACTCAAACATAACAGTACGAAGATTTGGCGAAGTTGAGAGGGATCTCCTTAGCGGAATGGCGGAGTGGAGACTGAGGGAGGGCGAATGGGGCTGTTGGCTCTGTGAGCAGCATTGTCTGAATGGCGGCTCAAGAGAGTTCCCGGGGCCTAATTTTCCCAAACATGGCTTCGGTCGGCGCCATGCTGGTCCAAAATGAGTTTGGACAATTGTTCGGAGCCCCCCACCCGGTCGCAATTACATTCGCTCCGCGGGCTCCCACTGATGAATCGATTAAATTCCGTAGGGCTGAGCGCGGGGCGACCGGGCGGGAACCGCCCTGGGAGCGACGGCTTCTGCCGGTAATGTCATCACTCACACCGGTGTTGGCTGCGGGGAGGAACGGGGAGCAAAGGGGCGATAAATCAGAACGAGGCGGAATAAATTATTCGGGAAAGGAAGCGGAGTCACTTCGGAAAATCTGGAGAAGAATTAATAAATCACGGGAGTAATTAGGCGGATAAAAAGTCTGGGAATGGGAGCTACCTGAAACTGGAGTGAATCTCCCCTGGTCGCATTTGGGGGTTGGCCGAGATTGGAAATTTGCTTTAACAGGGGTGGAAGGGCCTGCGAAGGTGGCCGACAGCAATTGCTCAATTACCTTTAATTACGCTTTGTTTAATAAATTCATTTAAATTTTATGCATTTTTAAATTATGACTGATTTAATTCTTATTTGTTTACTCGTGAATTTATTTTTATTTATTAATAAATCATGAATTTTACACCCTTTAAATTTATGTACTTATGTTTTGAAACCTAAAAAAATCACTTTTCCATTGCATAACAAAGGTGAGATAGGTTCTTCTTATGATAAAATTTATTTGCAATAATATAATAAGAGCTGATTGTTAACGATAATTAAATGAGAAACGGTTTCATTTAAGGAGTAATTCAAAGTTTAATCGCTTTTTGCGCGCGTTTTTCATTTTGTTTCCAATTTTACACATAATATTTTGGTTATAATAGAACAAAATATAGTGAAAACTTTACATGGTAAACTATGAAAAAAGATTATTTTATATAAAAAAATATAATGTAGTAAATTTATATAAAAGTGAAGTAATATAAAACGTAAGTGTAATTGAGTAGAAATCAAAATAATTGTAAAAATCATTAATTTTTAGTTACTTAAATTTGTTTTGCATTACATTTATATTTCAGAATTCTATTAAATATTTATATTTAATGATGTCATTTGTTTGTATTTTATACTTTATAGGACCTCTTTTCTTGTATTTTATTATTTAATAATTTTTGTTTTGTATTATACTTAATATTTGTATTATATAATTATTGTTTATTTATAATATTTGTTATGAAATATAACATATATTATTTATACTTAATGGTACTTTGTGGTATTTTTAGAGTACAAACTAAAAGTCCAACCCTTAAAAACTGAGGACACCCCTTCGGCACCAGCACGCTGTCCCCACTGGGGATGCTGGCAAGCAGCCCTCCTCTCCGCACTCACCCTCCGAGAACGACTGCCCCACGCACCCCTCGCCTCCACTTGGGGTGGCTTTGAGTGACTCCTTAATTGCAATTTAATAACAACATATGCCCTCTCCTCACCCTCCTCACCCTCCTCACCCTCCTCACCAATTAACCTTTTAATTGCAGGCGGGACGGGAGGGGGCAGATGCAGAAGAACCTGAAGGGTGGCCTGGCTCCGAACTCCAATTAGAGGGAGAGATAAACTGAGAGAGACTCACTTTCTGATTTATTGCCATCGCCATTACCGTAATGGGGATGTGCAGATGCCTCGCTGCATGCGCGGAGAGTTTTCTTCCTTAATTTATGTATTTCTCCGTGGAGATATTATTTACAACATGGGGGGGGGGCGAGGGGGCGAGGGGGCGAGGGGGCATTTCTCAATGT